>ML777861.1:102739-114404 GCA_009831015.1 Picea engelmannii
GATCCACACGCAAGAGCAGGATATCTAGCCCGAAATCAACTTGAAAGGCTTCCACTCATCATTGTGGGTATACCTCTCAAGAGACCCCCATAATACGTGCAATATCTACACCAAGACCAACAAAGTAGGGTGAGTAACTCTGCTAGTCTCAATACGACCTCATGATTGACCCTTGTGTTAGAAGGGCTTCCCAGGACAAAATGTAATAAGTGGATTTAACCGCTCCCTAACTCAAGATTCTATGTTTGTTTGCATCTTTGGAAAGTTATCTTTCACGCCAATTCCAAAGCCCTACAACTAATCTAATGTAGGTTTTCTACCATAAAATATAAAAATGTCTAATCAATTTTTATAAGCGCTTTATTTTATGGTTGTTGTTACTCAAAAGGAAAATGGCGTGGACAATATGGTGTTTTGACCGACTCGAAAATTATGCAAAGATATGAAGATGCAATTTTTTCATTTCGATGAAAGCTATGCTACGAGAAGGAGAAATTTTTTATCATTCCCATATGCACGATGTCCCAAAATATATTAAACTCATCAATATCAAGATTCCCAAGAAATGAGAAAAAGGTACTGAACACCAATGCACGATTCATGCCCCCCTCGGCCATGAGGGGGGAAATTTTTCATAATTTAAGATCAAAAAATGCCAAGAATCATGCAATTTCGCTACTTCAAATGCAAGGATGCCCCCAATCTAATATAAATCAAGAAAGTAAATCTTTTTGTTTCAAAAATTTCACTAAACGCAATAATGAACTTTGCTAAAACAAAGAAACCCAAACTAGTCTTTTCAATTGCATGAGGAAAGTGATCTTTCAAAACAACAAGCAAATGATAAAGACCAAGAAAACTCAAATTTATACCAATCACTGGTTCTTAACTAATCAAACACACTCAGATTCTGAAGTCATAGAGAATGGTTATGCCAAGAAAAGTCAAGAAACGAAAGTCAAGACAAAAGTGACAAGAAGAGCCTTTGAAATCCTAAGACTATTCATGCACGAAAACGAAGATAAGAAAGACACCAATCAATGGTCCAAGAAACTCTTATGAGGCACCTAGACTGATCTGGGCAGTTGAAGATACCAAAATTCAAATCCAAAGTTTTGAAAAATGGAGTTCGCAGGCAGGAAATATTACACAGTGCGAGAATCACTGATTCTCGCAGGTGACCCTTGAGCAGGATGCGAGAACCTCGCATTGAAACCTAAAGGCAGAGTGCGAACTCTACCTATTCTCGCAGGTTGCAATGAAGTACAGTGCGACAATGTCTGAACATAATCAAAATTTTGGAAAATGAAGAAAAATTGAAAAAAGCCTTTGGACCCAGAAGGTCTATCAGGATATCCTGAAGACTCAGAGATTGATAGGACAGGAGAAAGATGAAACCAGAGAAAATGGCCACAGAAAAATATCAAAATCCACAAAGAAAATGGGACGATCCCCAGTTGATTCGTCAATTTTGTTATTGGATAAATCCGTAAGTGTGGACACAAACCGATCTCCCTAGATCCACCTGGATCTAGAACAAAGCAAGACAGAACATGAATCTTCCCCTAGATTCTAACCAATGAATTAAATAGGAGGCAAGAACAAAGAACATACCTTATTATCGCTTCCTTTGGTCTTTTTTTCTCCTGCTTCGCTCCTGTGCTCTCGTATAGTCAAGACCAAAACAATACAAACCAACAGAAGTGAAGAAAGCACAATCTATTCAACAGTCAATCTATGTATATGATCAAGGAGTTATACAATAAAGTGGAATTAGGTTTATGGGAAAGAGACATATTACTGTATCATATTGATGGAAAGTAAATATTACAACCTGAGCCTTGATGTCGTAAACTTCCTTTCGATGGCCCTTGGCTCCGACACACACACTTGCTCACTTGCATGAAGAAGATCAACTACCTTTGATAAACTTGTTGGAGTTCTTAGCTGTTGTAGCATCATTCCTTCACACAATATTTCACCAATTCTCCAATGAATCTTGCTTAACCTTGTTTGCTTCTAACTTTTTCCATGAGAATTCCCTCAATATATAGGAGAGAATGAATTAGTTACTTGGATAAGAATGATCCCAAAATATCAGGGAATCCAGTACTAAGATAACCATTCGAATTCCATCTCATCCTTCTAGAAGCTTCGAGAATTCATTTTTTTCCTTGCTTTAGAAAGAGTTCGCACCCTAGCAGTTCAACATAGTGTGAACTTCTCGCACCCCAGTTTAAGGCAGCCTGCGAGAATCATGCATTCTCGTAGGAAAATATACTAGCAGCCTGCGAACATTCCTCAAAAATGTGATTTTTGGAAAGAGATGAAGGTAACTTTTCTCAGGAGAAAGTTTTAATGAAGAGCTTGAGTACACCATCATCAATACATCATCATGATGACCAAAATCATGGGTAACACCTGGGTTGACTTCTCATTCTGGGTATCTGTCTGTTCAATATATATTATTATTTATGATTGACTTCTTCTCTTGGAGGCTAATAACCTAATATAAATTAACTTCTTGAGCCGACAAGTCTTCTAGGGTTATTAGCCAAGTCATTAGGGTTTCTTCTTGCTTCTCGAAGTATTCTATCCTCGTCAGGTTTACACGTGGAGGTAAATACCTCTCGCAGCTACCATAATATTAACACTCCCTCCTAGCTAGGGAGGTATTACAAGTAATGGTCTTGAGCACAAAAAAAAAACATACCATTCACCCGGTAGCATCAACATAGTTGTATAGACTAGATCATCACTGGATCATGAGCACGGTCATCATCATCAGTGTCATAAACTGCATCATCTCTCAAAACCATACTCTATCTGAGTAATCAGACATGATGCTCACTCCATAGAGTGATACAAGAGCCATTCTTCTAATATAGAAGAGTAAATGTTCTGAACCATTTTCCGTCTGGGAAATCTCTGTCCTTTGATTATCCATCCAATACTGATGATAGTCTTCAAGGAAATCGAAACAAAATAGAACAGAATTGTTTCTATCCATAGTAGTACATAACTACAATCCAGTGGTACACTACCACAGCAAGTAACACACAAGTACTTGATCAACAACGTATAGTCACGAACAGTGGAACACATCCACCACAGTAGTATACATCTACTGTCATATAGTCTTCATAACAATCATCTGATATCAACCTATAGAGAAAAAATGTTATGATATAAACTAAATCATCCGGGCCAATCTTTCACTCACATCTGAGAGATATGAAAGAATAGTTGCCCTCATAGTAGAACAATGAGATATCTATACTATTCTTCTTAAACAAGGAAGAATAATTGTCCTTCTTTCTGAACTTGGACCATTCCCCACCCTTGGCCATTCTTCCTACACTAATCAAAGTGCACCCTGGAGAGAATGTATAAACCCTAAGGAATGTCTATCCCTGATTGTTGAGCCTAGACCATTCCCCACCCTGGGCCATTCTTTCTACACTAATGAAAGTGCACTATGGAGAGAGTGTATAAACCCTAAGGAATGAATGGCTGAACCATTTCCTCTGTTAACCACAAGAGGAAAATACTATCCTGCATCAACCTCCAAAATAGACCATTCCTCATGTTAACCACAATGAGAAATTGGTGTCCGGCGAGGCAAGCCAGTCTTCTTGAGTACCCTCAAGAAGAGAGACTACCCTAGACCACTACCCATGTTAACCACAATGGGAAGTCGTTGTCTATGATACATCAACAATCTGGACCATTTCCCATGTTAACCACAATGGGAAATCTTTTTCCATCATAAATCTCAATCCACTTTTCGAACAAGAAAGAATTTGTCCAAGTTGGACTATTTTTCAATGAATGTCTTCAATAATAGTTTTAGTGCTCCCTCCCAACCTGGGAGTCATCTCTTCCTTTTTCAATAAGAAGTCATCTCCACGAGCTCTAGCTTGAGTACGCAAACTCTTTCATATTTTACCAAAATGTCTGCTTATCTGCTCATCTGTGGAGATATGTATTGGAGAACCACTTTCTCCTTTCTGGACTTCATTACGGATAATGTAATTCTTGATTTCAAATGTACTTTGGTATGGAATACTGGTTTTCTCTTAAGGCTTCATGTAGCTCTGATCAATATAGTATATCATTGTTGGTAAATTGGAACATATCCATGTGGCACTTCTTCTGTCATAATGAGATCTGATCTACTGAGTAATCATCTTGATACAATATCTATGTTATAGAGAATCTTCACCACGCTTCTGTTGTGCATTGGAGGTTCTTCACCAAGTTATCTTCTTCCATCTGTATACAAGGGTATCTTTCTGGTATGCCTCAAGGTCTTGAGGTTGCTCTTCATATGCTCTTTGTTCAATTTCTTTGGAGAACAGTCTTTGCATTCATCTTGATGTAGCACTCCAACCTATGGATGACATAATGACTCATGTAGAGGTATGTTTGGTTTATCGGAACGAACAATCATAGTCTTCTCCCTCCATCTGGGAGAACCTCTAGTTCTGGATCTTGCAATTCTTTCATTCATAAGTCTTCCATACACTGTTCTTCATCACAACTTTTAGTTCTGCTTGATTGCTTTCATATTAGGCTAGTAATCTTGATACAGTGACTAGTTGTTCAGGCTTCTTTTCTTTCTTGGAATATTCATGTTTTTCTTTAGCTTTTGGGTCCATGGAGTTTATTATAGATTCCATTCCCTAAGGATTCCACTTCTTTCTTTCATCATAGGATCACAGATATTGATGGACAACCAGGGATACTTTAAGCTTCTGTTCGAAGAAGACTTCTTCTAAGGTTGAACTGAGCACGTACTGTCTTTCATGGTTACTACCATGGATATATACTTCATCATATTCAATGGATCATAGTATTAGATACCTCCTAATCCTTGCTTCATGTAAGAGTGCATATAATCGACTCCCTATAATTGGATTTATCTGTCTAGCTGAGTCCATGCTTCCATATTGTTGTCTTCTACAAAATGTCATAAGTCTTTCTCCAATTTCCTCTCAATTGCTGACTTCTTTCTGTCTTTGCTTCTTCTAGGTCTCTTCATGATTGATTAAACTTATCTTGCAATAGCTTCCACATTATTTTTTTGATGTATTTCATTCTTTCATGTATTATCTAATGATATCAATCCTTATATTTTAGTTCTTCCATCGGTATAGTTCTTCTTGGAACAAATTATCTTCCAGGAGATAGATATACAAGATATGTACAGAGACGATGCAAGCAAGATACGTACAAGAATTAAGAAGAGTATTGTTACCTTTAGAAGAAGAAGTCTCTTTTGTCCTATTTAGTCTTCTTTGTATGTTTCTTTTCTTCGACAACTGATGCTTCGTATTTCTCCTTCCTTTTCTTTAGCTCGGGACAAGGATTCTTGTAGTGGCCATACTTTCAACAGTTAAAGCATTGTACTTCTGAAATGTCTTTCTCTTGATTTGACTTCCTCCTTGAACCAAACTTCCTTTTGTTCCTGAAATTATTGAATCTTGTTGTAAAGGCTTGGTCATCATACTTCTTTTGGGGTTTCTCTTTTGCACTGATCCTTGATTCTTCTTGAGCACAACAAATCCAAAGTTCTTCAAATGTCGGATACTCCTTCCTTGTGTTCATGCTTGCGGAAAATGCATCCCATGTCTTGGGAAGACCATTGAGTACTATGTTTATGAATTCCTTCTCTGAATTGATCTCTTCAATATCTTGTAGTTGATCTCTTAACTGGGATATCCTCACAAAGTATGATGTTATGATGTCATCATCATTCATCTTCATGTCACAGAGCTCATTCTTCAGAACCATAACTTGTCCAATGTTTCTGATCGAGAAGAGTTTTGTTAGGGTATCATACATCTTCTTTGATGAGTCAAGATGGGAGCTGTAGCGTATCAAGTGGTATTTTATGGATTCCACTATGATACTCATGGAAATGATGTCACCGTCTTTGAACTTCTCCATAACTGCAATGTTCAACGGTTCCTTCTCTTTTCCGTCTTCAAACTCTGGTTCCATGATCTTTCCTTTTACGATATCCAACATTTTATTCTTGGAAAGGATGAGGTCAATCCTTGTATTCCACGCTCTAAAGTTAGAGGCTCCATCTAACTTGTTTTCTGACTTCATAGAATAAGTCATGGTTTCTTTGACTTGGTCAAACCCTAAATTTGACCACAAATTCAAACTTGACGTCTTGGCTTGCTGAGAGTACTAGGAGATGCGCTAGGCTAGGGCGCACTAATCTGTCTGGAGATTAGGTCAATCCCTTCACTTAAGGTGCCTCAACGAGAGGATTAGGGTTTCTGCAACTACACTTGCTAGTAACCCTAGTGGCAGTGCTTTGGTGACGGCCTTGCTAGGAAACCCTAGCGACAATTCTTCAATGAGCTTAATATCCTTCTGGCTATGTTTCCTTCCAATGTTTAGATTGAATGAAGGAGGTGTGGGCCCATAACTTGTGAGAATATAAGTGGATGTGCTTATTTTACCATTGACAATATCTCTATTGTCACCCAACCATAGGCTGAAGCCACCCTCCGAGCACCTTAACCTTGACACAAAATCACTCTGGAAGCAAACCCTAGGCTAGATAGCCAAACAAATTGTAGCACACCTTTCCCCAAGGATAACGCACCAATAAGAGCTGATCAGATAGTTCAAACCCTAGCCAAGAGATAGTCCAAGCATAACTGCTAGCTGCAACAGTTGCAACGACAACTCTCCTCCAAACCTGTGTGAAAACTAGGCAATTGTAGTGCGCACAAGTGTTGCTCTGCAATTTTGAGATGACGTGCCAGAATGAGAACTAGCCTCCTATATTTATACTAATTCTGGCTAACCGCCTAGGCCGACTTCTCATTCTAGGTATCTGTCTGTTCAATATATATCATTATTTCTGGCCAAATTCTTCTCTTGGAGGCTAATAACCTAATATAAATTATCTTCTTGAGCCGACAAGTCTTCTAGTGTTATTAGCCAACTCATTAGGGTTTCTTCTTTCTTCCCAGAGTATTCTATCCTCATCAAGTTTACAGGTGGAGGTAAATACCTCCCACAACTACCATAATATTAACATTAAGAACCAAATATTGAATACAAAAGCACCACAACAGATATACAAGAACAATATGCAAAATCTCTTTTATTACTATCAAACCCTTGAGGTAGGGAAACACCATACAATGGATCCTATTATGGAATAGATCCTCTCCTGTTCACTTGCCTCTTCGAGGGGGATTCCTCCTAATGAGATTCAGCTCCAAACACAATATTTCTCTTCATTTCACACTACATTGATTGAACCCCGATATATAGTACTACCATCACCTAAGAACATTCTAGATGAGGAATCTTCTAGAAGTAGAACCTTCTAAGAAGTCATCTTACATTTATTATATCTAATTACCCATTTATTATATCTAACTACCATAGTAGGCCTTATTTAATAATATAGTGTTCCTAGTCCACCTTACATTGAATGGCCTTCACTATTATCACTATGGGCCCTCCGCCCCGCCCCCACTACCTCTCTAGCTACCTTACATTCCAACCCCCTTATGAAAGCGTTGTCCTCAATGCTTGATGTACAACCATATATCAGGGTCCCATGGATAAGTGTGGACCACAATGCTAAAGTAGACTAGAGAACCATGGTCCCATTGAGAAATGGAAGCCACCATGCTGAAGTAGTCCAACCTCCATTGTAAACTAGGGTCCCATGTCCAATTTCTCATGTGAACCCCATATGGAAGATATCGTCACCCAATAACCAACTGGAAATGAGGCTCCAAATACTGACACCTGTCATGTGGATCCAAATAAGAAGCTTCATCCACATAGTGGAAAATGGTCGTAGAAGAATATGGAAGGAATAATATCACTGTAGAATATGCAGGATGGACGTCGGTAATGATCATTGGCTCCCGATTTGTCACATTGATACTCTCTACAGAAGGTGGATTAGAGTTATCAAATAAAATATGAAAGTGGTTGTCATCCCATAAATGACAACTATCCATATACCAATCATCGCTATAGGCCTCCAAATCATACCAAACATGTATTTATTGATTATATTCATCCCTGATGTCCTCCATAAGAAATCTCTCCTGCATGTTATCCAATGAATCTTGAATACTACAAAAACTATCATTGAGGTAGTTTGTGAGACCATGCAATCTAACATCCAATGTGTCATACAATTGGGATTTGAATGCTTCAGTAATTTGTAGAATTTATTTGAGGGTTTGAGAGGAAATAACTATCTGAGCACCCTATGAACTCTTCATTCCCACATCCGTCATGAAAAAACCCAAAAAATAGAACAATAAGTTACGACAGAAAATCGCGGCGTTTTCTGGAAAAACCCTAAAAAACAGTTGAATTTAAAATGCTCATAACTTCACTTCCCCGACTTTGTTTCGACTGATTTCTTTTTTGAAATTGGGTGAAATTGTGAGAGGAACTCAGATCTGTAATTTTTGGGGGTAAATTCAACCTCTAGATGCTACAGAAAAAAAAAATCGCGTCGACGTCCGCGGAAAAAAACCCTGAAAATTTGCAGATTTTAAAACTTCAATATCTCGACTTCCCGGACTTTGTTTCAGACGATTTTTTTTTTCAAATTGAGTGTTTTTCTGAGAGGAAATCAGATATATAACCTACTTCTGCAAAAAAATTTACAGAAATATACGGAAAATTTCTGGAATGTCGCGGCCCTCTTCTTTTCTTCTCAAAAAAAAAAAAAAAAAATCTGCAAAAATAAAAAATATTTGCCCACAATGTATGCTAAGGAAAGTGATATGATACCACTTGTTGAGAACCAAAGATTGAATAAAAAAGCACCACGACAGATATACAAGAACAATATGCAAAATTTCCTTTATTACTATCAAAACCTTGAGGTAGGGCAACACCATACAATGGATCCTATTATGGAAGAGATCCTCTCCTATTCACTTGCCTCTTCGAGGGGGCTTCCTCCTAATGAGCTTCAGCTCCAAACACAATATTTCTCTTAATTTCCCATTACATTGCTTGAACCCCTTTATATAGTACTACCATCACCTAAGAACATTCTAGAGGAGGAATCTTCTAAACGTAGAACCTTCTAAGAAGTCCTCTTACATTTATTATATCTAATTACCCATTTATTATATCTAACTACCATAATGGGCCTTATTTAATAATATAGTAGACCTAGTCCACCTTACATTGAATGGTCTCCACTATTATCACTATGCCCCCCTTCCCCCCCCGCCCCCCCACTACCTCTCTAGCTACCTTACAATGAGAATACAATGAACAATACATTTTCAACCAATTGATAAATCACAAGCAAAATGGTTCAATTGTGGAGCACATTGAGAAATTCCAAATATTGAATATAAAGGTAACATATATTCCAAATGAGCACATGATTGATGTCTTCATAGAAACTTTAAAGGATAACATTCAACAAGAGGTTCTCCTTTGGGAACCCAAATCATTGGAGAATGCGTTCAGGGTGGCGAGAAATGTTGAAAGTAAAAATATGGCTATGGATACTAGAAGGGCCATCCCTAACATCTATTGAGAGAATAATGTTCCTTGTTCTAAACCACCTCAACAATTGGAGGAAAGAAAAGAAAAATGTTTATGATTTAATTGTGACAACAAATACAGTAAGGAACATAAGTGTGGTGATAAGAAATTGTTCTACATAGATTATGAAGAGGAAGGAGAACACGAACAAGAAAAAGAACCATCTCAAGATGAAGATGTAGAAGATGATTATTCTGAAGAGATGAATCCCACCAGATCATGCCATGCATTGGCTGGAATTAGCACTCCTCAAACCCTCAATATCGAAGGATATATATAAAAAAATAAGGTAATAATGCTAATTGATTCTGGTAGTACTCATAATTTCATTCACTACAAATTAGCCAAAGATCTCAATTGCTTTATATTTCCAGTGCCAGAGTTTCAAGAAATGATTGAAAATGGAGGAAATATCAATTGCTCAGGAAAATGACATAATATCAATCTTACTATGGGGGAATATGTAATGAATAGGTCAATGATTTTTATACCCATGGGTGGTGTTGATGTCATATTAGGGGTCCAATGGTTACGATCATTGGGAACCGTGGATTTTAATTTTCAAGAACTTTTCATGAAATTTTTGTTGGAAGGAAAGGAATTTGAGTTAAAGGGTATCGCAAGGAAACCCAGTAAGGTGGTAAGTTATAATGGCATGAAAAAATTATTGAAAAAGGGGCATTAGGGTGTAATTGTACAACTATTCTCACTAGATGTTCAAACATCTAAGCCATCTATTCCCCTAGATCTCCAAGGGATCATTGATAAGCATCTCAAATTATTTGAATATATTCCTAGAGGTATTCCACCCACTCATGATCATGATCGTGCTATTCACTTAATTCTTAGGATTTCTCCTCCTAACATTACGCCTTACAGATACCCTTATGCCGAGAAGAGTGAAATTGAGCATATGGTTGAAGAAATGTTAGAGGATGCCATTATTAGACCTAGCCAAAGTTCTTACTCTGCAGTGGTGGTAATGATACTCAAGAAAGAGGGCTCATGGCGTATGTGTCCATATTATAGAGAGCTCAACAAGATCACCATTAAAGATAATTTTCCCATTTTCATTATTGATGAATTTGTTAGCCTATGGCTTACCTTTACCAATCACTAAGTCTAAATTGTCACCTATATTTGTATTATTCATTTAGGATATTATTAATATATCCTCAAGTGATGACTAATGAGTTAGTTAAGATTGCCTAGCCTAGTCATAATGCATGATTTTAGGATCTAGAGAAAATCTCTCTATGAGGTGGCATCACCCATTGTACTATAAATATGTAACATTGGAGTGAATAAGAATGTGTTGGCTATTATGCCTTTTCCGCCATGTTGCTGCTATTGTCTCTATTTTGTCAATTGTTGTTCTTGTGTTTAATTTCTTCAATTGGTATCAGAGCTTGGCTGGGCTTAATCCCTCACGGGAGTGCCCAGGAAGATGAAATAGACTGGGATCTGAATTTCATATGTAAAAGAGTAGATTGTGCTGCCTGTGTGATTAATTAGTGTGCGTGACTGTGTGTGAGAATTAATTTTCTGTGTGATTGTTAGCTTTAGCCGCGGATGTTATTTCTACATTGCATTTGTTGTTCAACCGTTCGCTGGAATTTGTCGCTGATGTTTGGATGTTGCTGAGCATAAAGAGAACACAGAACAAGGAGACGTAGTGATAGCAGTTGTCATTGATTCAGGAAGCAGGAAGGAGCCATAGCCGTCAAAGTTGTAAAATGATTTGGATCCGCCACCGAATTGAGTGAATCCCGTGACTATTCATCACCTGAGACAGAGAGGTGTTGCATAGCTAGATCGCTGCCAAATATTCATTGAATGATTAACCAGATTAATGAACAAGAGAAACGTCATACTGCTGTTGTGTTAAACCTGATCAAACTGGACTGTTGTTTTCACTGTATTAACGTATCCAGAGATCTGCGTGCTCACAGTATCAACATCTGTCAGAAAATGCTATCGTGGAAGGAAAGGGGTCTAAGTGAATGGAAAAACGAAAAATAAAAATTCCAGATCTGTGAGCTCGAAACGAGATCACTGGTCTTCTTTGAAATAGGCAATCATTGTTGCTGGC
>ML777861.1:159643-172537 GCA_009831015.1 Picea engelmannii
ACATGAGTCTTATCTATGTTATTTGATTTGTGTTTTTATCTCTAACCTTAGAATAGATCAGTAGCATGCATGCATAGTCTTGTCTTGATTGCAGGGAAGCTTTTGGAAGGAGCAGCAGCAGCAGGAAGATAAGAATCTCAACGGAGGATCTACTTCAACCGTCCGAAAAAGGTTAGTTCATTCTTCTCTTGTGTGCATGTGAAAAAAAAGGGGTTTTAGATTCGGGTAGAAGGTTAAAAGTTAAGTCTTGAGGGTCATGATCTGCGTATGAGCTTAGAGCCCTAGCTTATTAGTCCGTAGGGTAGAATACCCAACAACAGGATATGCTGGAAAAGAGACCATGATGGTTGCAGAAAGGCGGTGGAAGGCACCTGGAAAGGTGGTGTTAACTTCCACCGAAAATTAATACCGTATTTGGACTCCACTGGCCCGGAGAACCAAAAGCGGCTCGCTGGCCCCGAATTAAATGTCTCGTAGGCTGGTAGGTAGATGGATCCTCAGGAATTAATGAGGGATGGGGAGGTGAACCGTCCATCCGTAGATCTGTCAGGCCTGACCAACGCGAGGGAAATCGCTCCACACACAACCTCGCAAGAGGATAAGGCGTGGGGGAGAAGTGATTGGGGGTAGATGCGAGGGGAGAAAGAGAACTCTGGTGATATGCAGAGTGAGTGATAGCAGAGAGGAAGGAGAGTAACCTTCGCTCCTGGTCACTGGAAAACAGAGACGCAGTCTCATAGCATCATGGTCTCAGCTTGGGGGTGGCTAGTGGTAAATCCGCTAAGAGTCGTTGAGCCTACGGTTGGGTGGAAATAAGCACCCCTCTCAGCAGTTGCATAACCCCTGGTGTTACCTTCTGAAAAGTGTTTTTCCTTTGGCATATTGAAATATATGTATGCTGACATTTATGATCATAAGTTGTGAAATTGTGAATGATTTTATTATAAGAATGTCTGTATGGTGTCTTGATCAGTACTGGTAGTTGTATGTTTATATGGAAAGACTATGTATGGCTTATGTTCTCATAAATCATTATTTATGTGCATACTGATCTAATTCAGACTTCATGTCTGGTTCTCGGGAGAGAGATTCCCTTATCTGCCTCATATAGTACCCTGGGTAAACCTCCCCATAGAGATACCCTTCTCGAAAAGCCCATCAAGAGCCTGGAAGGAGGACGTGAAGGCACAAGGCCTTAAGGAATCCCTGATAAGTATCGAATCGATGGACGAGATCCCATCGGGAGATCTGTGGTCACTCATGACCGTTAGATAAGAGGAAGAAGCTAGAAAGTTAGGTGCCTTAACCTTGATAGGTGGTGATCGACGGACAAGATTCCGTCGGGAAATCTATGGTCATTCATGACGGTTAGATTTGGTAGGAGAAAGTAGGCTGTTAAGTGCCTTACCCCTGTGACCTTCTGTGTCTTTGTGGGTAGTGAAGAGGTCGGGACCGTAGATCCCCAAGGTCCATGAGAGCATCCAGACCGTTGATCTTTCCACGTCCAGGGAGTCGCAGGAGAGCACACAAGTTAGGAACCTGTCTGAGCCGTCAGATCTCGGCTGGAAAACCCGACAGCCGTTGGATTTGTCAGGAGATACCCGAGGTTTAAACCCTCAGTGAATAAGGGCAAAAGCCCCGAAATAGATTTGGGTCATCCGATTAAAGGAGGCCACATGTCGTGAGATTTCCCATTTCAAGAAATCGGGAATCGGGAACTCGAGAGTTCTAGTGACGAAAGATCGGGGCATTCCATGGTAGAAACCCCGAAATAGATTTGGGTCGTTCGATTAAAGGAGGCCACGTGTCGTGAGATTTCCCATTTTGGGAAATCGGGAGTCGGGAACTCAGGAGTTCGGGTGAAGCGAGATCGGGATGTTCCATGGTGGAAACCCTGAAGCAGTCGTAGACCGACCGATTTCGAGAGGCTACGTGTCGAGAGATTACCCGTTTCGGGAAATCAGGGATCGAAGATTCGGGAGTTCCGTTGACAAGAGGTCAGGCTCTCGCCTTGATGAATCCCAACGGGAGAGAGAGAGTGGTCATGTGGGAAGAGGTCATATTGACCAAGGCATAACCCAAGGGGCTAATCACCAATTTAGGCTTGTTTGGCACTTCGGCGTTTCAGCACTCGGGATACCGAAGGGCATGTTCCCGTGTGCTCTCAAACCTCGAAATCCAGACTTATAAATATCAAGATGTTAGCATGTGGTTAAGTCCCAATGAACGGATGAGATTATTTCGGAGGATCTCAGGGTCTATAACGACCATCAGATGTGAGGAAGAGGTGTTAACTTTAAGCAGGGGCACGAATGCGCCTTAGGGTAAGTGGCGAGCAGATCCGGACGACCAAATTCCACCCGCCCAGATCTATGACAGAGGCTTCATTCCGGAGCCCCCTTGTTGTTCTTCCTTTAGAGGTGAGGGGGGGGGGGGTTTGGAATCGAACGCGCAACTCTAGAACGGTCAGGATTTATTCGCCTTGATCAATGACATTCAGGCGAATTCTGAACCCCCCTTGCCATTCTGCCTTTAATGGGGGGGTCCCGGAATGGTGTGGCATGTGAAGTGGGACTCGTCTCCTGTCACGTCGCCCACTGTGTCGTGTTTCCCCTCTCGCCACCTGTACTCCACTAAACCGTTCGACAGGGCCGTTCTTAATGGCCATTTGCTAACCCTGTAGGGATTCGTCCCTATTGGCCAGTCACTAACCCTACCGGGGTTCGGCGGTTGCAGAGTCGAACAATTCGACATCCCTGTAGCAGTGAGGCACGAAATACAAAGAGGTGCCATGATTATTCAACCTGTGATCATGACCCGCAATCACATGGGAGCAGAGAGAGAGAAAGAGCTAGCTTACACTAGGCCTCCGTAGATATTTTGGGGGCTCTGATTCTGCAGAAATCAACGAAAATTTGATTATGGTAGTGGGTATGTGACAAAGCATTATATGTCTCTTCCATTTCTTTGCACTTTGTGGAAATTCAAATCAGTTCTGGCACTCATCAACCTTCTGCAATACAAATGCACAGACGACTAGAATTTGTCAGGCCTTCGTTTCTTGACAATTCCTTCATCATTCATAAACAATCCAATTTAAGAAAATGTTTCAATTTCATGAATTTTTCGAGCTTTGCTCGCCTCTATACTTTTGGGTGATAGCTCCCTCTTTCTTAGTCCCTACCCACGTGACCAAGGGTCGTGACCAAGTGCTAGACTACTAGGTGCTACTTGGGTCTTCGGCCTTCGAAGAGTTTAAGGCACACACAACTATCTCTCGGAGTTACGATTTACTGAATTTGTGTAAATTGGGTGGATCGACGGTCTACGTTTACCCAACATCCAATGGTTAAAATCTGTTTCGGTTCTTCCATCTTCGAAGATTTTGGGACTTCGGGACTTCGGGTTTCGGGGTTTCGGTCCTTGAAGCTCTCATACTCGCTTCCCTCTCCAACCCCCGAAATCCAAAATTCTATTTCCCTTACCCTCTGGGTCCATAGAGCACAACTGTCTCCCACATCCACCATGGCAACTCAAGAGGGTCCACGTCACCTTCGGTGACGTCATCGAGTCCCACCACTCTCACTTTTCTTCTCGACCCACTGGCACATGGTGCACAGCCATGTGTCCACGTCCATTCCAAGGCAATCCAACGGTTAGACTTCTCTCAGATCTATGGTGCAGATCTTTTCGGCGTTTCAGGGTTTCGGGCATCGGGAGTTCGTGCATCTACACATCTTGAACTTTCGTTTGTCGAAATTCTGAAATTACTGTCTACTCTTCCACTTGATCCAATGGTCAAGTTCCTCTCTTACGATCTATGGTGTAGATCGTTTCAGGATTTTGCGTACCGCGATTTCCACACTCCTGTGCAACTTCAAAGGGTTTTAAACCCTGCACATGTTTTCTATATCTGAGAGTCATGAGGGTTCTCCTTTCCTCCCAAATAGATCCTATGGCTCCAACACTTCATGCGTTGGGATCTCTCTCTCTCCCAGTGGCCATATATCACACCGAGTGTTGTTCTAAAATACCGCTAAACCTCCTGAGCTTTGTAACACGATCAAGTAACTCCTTGACACTCAGGAGCATTCCAAGGTCCGAAATTGGTCTTCCAGACACAATTTCTCCTCAAACCCTCGGTCCAAAGACCAGTCAACTGGCCCATCTAGGCTCAGCATCGAAACCTTGGCTCTGATACCAAACTGTAACACTCTTTGTTACTGTAACTCTCTGATACCAAACTGTAGCACTCTTTCATATTGTAACGCTCTGATACCATACTGTAACGCCCCCTTTCAATTCTAGGCAGGGCAGGCGCTACTTCGTGGAATAACAATCTCATACTTAATTCTATATAGAAGACATGCATTTAAGCAAATGAAGCACATTTAAACTCAGAGTAACCATAAGAATTACTGCTATTATAAATAATCAATGGCTTTAACATTAATTCGTATGCACAACAGAATACATGATAAATATAAATACAAAGACATGCAATAACGTAATTAAAACATCATCTGGTACTTATCTTTGAAAATGGTGGTAATTCCACCAACCACATGCAGGCCTTCCACGAACCTCCCAACCTTAGACCACGTTGCTCATCAAGCTCAGCAGTGGGTCACCCCCGAGCTGGGACTAAGCTCCACCCCAAGGCAAGGAATCCTAGGCTAGGCTGAGGTTACAGGGAAAACAACACAGAACAACTGGAAGGATTCTCCCCAGGATGCCATCTTACGCCCACTACTCCCGGACTCTCATTCCCCACATGCCTACTCCACCCTAGGAGTATACACCTTCTCTGTCACTTAGACAGTCCTTCGGCTACTAACCTTCCTTGCCTTGGGTTTCAGCAACAAGCCGTATCAGGAAGTCTCAGAGCCCGAAGCTGGTGTTGGACACTCTCTAGAAGAAACCACTTCCCAACAAACTCTCTCACCTAGAAATAGTTTCTCATAGGCTTGTCAACCTGCCTCTTCCAACAACAATCACCTCTCTCACCTGGAGAGAGATTATACACAGGCTCAACACGGACTTACATTGGCCAGTAAACCACATACAGTCCAACACTGCATGGCCACAACAACCAACTGGGAAAACAGTCACGGGCTTCCCAAACAGGCTCCACAATCACGAGATAGACTCACGATTTTGGTTTCGGGATTGCACCAAGGTGTATGGAGATCCCGCGCACAGGCTCAAACTGTTCAGATAGAGGATGTACCAGCTATCTCAGAAATCAACATAGGCTTTTCGGCTTTCAGGGATGCACCAGGGTATTCTTGCAGAGGTCAGACCGTTCGTGTTCAGACGGGCGGGTGGAATGGAGGCGGAACCCCCATCATGACTCATCTCAGCCATTTTATTTGCATGCGCCTAGGTTGACACTTGTCACCCATGCAACTACATGCATTCCTTCAACATGCCTTCCTTCCATTTGGAAGTTTCTTTTCTTTCCAAAAAGAACTTAGGATAAAACATAATATTCACATGTCTTTTGGAATAATAATTTAATATTATTCTCCAAGGACTTAAGCCCCTAGGCTTAGCCCCCTAGGCTCAACACTTAGCCCCTCTTCCCACCGTCCAGCCCCTAATCCCTTGCCCACTCTATGGAAGCATAGTCCTCCATCATTCATTCATCATGGTCGGTCTGCACGCAGCGGTGTTTATAATTTTATTAATGTTCTGCATAGATACATGTACAAAATCAGGCTCTTGGCCTTCAACACTTAGGCTCTCTGGCCTAACAATCACATAAACCCACCATCTTATATAAACTTGGCTCACCAACCTATAAAACATAATTACAATTCATTTCATAAACATGATTTACAACAGGGCTCGGCCTTGGGGACATTACAAAGGAAGCCCCCTTGCTTTTGAAATTCGACCACTCAAGGGAAAGGACTTACACAAAATCATTTATGAGAAGGAAATGATGGAAATACTACATGCATTGAAGCAATGGCGCCCTTACCTAATAGGTAGGCAATTCAAAGTCAAAACATATCATGATAGTCTTAAATGCTTCTTGGAACAAAGATTGTCTTTAAAAGAGCAAAAAAAATGGGTGACCAAGATGTTGGGTTATGATTTTGAAATCATCTACAAAAAGGAGAAGCAAAATGTTGTGGCGGATGCACTCTCAAGAAAGGATGAATATGTTGATGCATTTCTCTATGCTATCTCTATCATCTAACTTAATTGGATAGCATAAGAAAGGGATGAATTGAAGAATGATGAATAAGTGTGGACTCTCATTGAAAAGTTGCAGCAGGATTCTAGTGCATCTAATACATTTACATGAAAAAAAGATTCACTATGGTACAAAGATAGCTTATATTTATGTAAGAACTCCCAACTCAAACAAAAGGTACTTTTGGAATTGCACACCTCTCTGGTAGGAGGGCACTTAGGATTTTTGAAAACCTATCAGAGGGTCAACGGGGAATTTTTTTGTGATGGCCTTAAAACTGATGTTCAAAGGTTTGTGGCAGAATGTTTGGTTTTCCAACAAAATAAGGTGGAAACAGTTAAGACCCCAGGTCTTTTACAACTTCTTGTACCCCCACAACAATCTTCCAATTTTCTTGTCTTAGCCTCTATCCAAGACAAGAAATTGGGCCCCCCTTTAATTCTTCCCAATCAGAACACTCTCACTCTCTCTTTTGTGCAAATAGCTACGCCTAAGTTCTCCTCACCCTACCTCGCTTTACCATTTCCGGTTCCACCTCGGATCTCTTATACCTGACGATCCGCACTTCGGTGGGTCGCCTCTTCCTGTGTTGATACATAGCGTACTAACACACGTGTCCTTATTCCACCTTTCCATTGACACGCCATTGATTTTCTCATGAGGACATCCTCCACCTCCCTTTGAACTTGGCTAGAGCGCTATCATGTTTCTGCCACACCTCACTGACACGCATATTCACCGTCGGCAAAATCTGCATGATCAATTTCGTCTCACCGATATTGGTCACATGATTATATTCATCGTGCACATGAATTTCACCAGTTGAATCCCTTCAACTCGCACCATTGCATCACATAACAGTTACACTTCCTCCTTTTCGCTTCATTACACTGCATATCGATCAAGTTCGCCTCTTCATCCCTGACACGCTACTTGTTGATAAGTTTCCCTATCCTATCTGCGAAACGTCAGTTGAAGGATGTTGACCTCTCATAAAGTGCATTGATGATGATCTTCTCCATTTCTCCAATGTTGATCAGGTCAACGTGGCCCACTCTTGCCTCGAAGCTTATCTCATTCTCCTCTCAACGTGAATCCCTTCTCGTTGCACTCATCCTTCAATCTCCTAACATATCCAATGACTAAGATCTTCATGTCTATTTATTTGTCTAGTTGTTGATTTCCGATCTCGCTTGACACACTTCCTATTGCAGCCATAATTAAGTTTATCGGGTCTTTTCTAACTTTAATCGCACATGTCATACTAGCTTGATTGCTTTGTGTTTCTTGATGTTATTACTAAATCTTCATGGGGTAACCACAATGCCTATTGATCTTGTGGTGGATGTGAAGCACAGTTCGAAAGAAAATTGATCCTTTCGGCTCCTCGGTAGTACTAAGTGCTCATGTGAAACCTGAACTTTCATTAAAAAATGCCTTTGGGTGCAAATTTGTGATGTCGGTGAAAGTGAATTTTTCATGTAAGAAACAAGTTAATCGTATGTTTTCTAGCATTGTGATTCCAACGCAACTAACGAAATCGAAAACTGATGCGAAGTACCAAAATGAATCACTTGGTATTTTTCTCAAACCAGCTTCGTTAGTCATCTCGCAAATAAAATGCTCGTGTGGTATGGTTGGTTGTATCGCCAGGTGCACATCTCTGCATTCGTCATTACGCAAAAGACGGTTCCCAATCAAAGGTCATATATGAGAAGGTTATGTATGCTTGAAACTTTAACAAGCGAAGGACAAATTTTCAAAATTCGCACAGATATCAAGATAAATTCAACGCTGATAGGAGGACTTGATATTAAGTTTGCCGAACGCTGGTCGAAGAACTTAATGTTAACTTTGGTGCACATGATCGAAGAACTTAATGTTAACTTTTCCGCACATGATCGGAGGACATAGAAGAAACATTGTCGATCGGAGCGTTGGAGGAGAATTGTTCGGAAGACTTGGGAGGAACTTCTCCGAAAACCATCGGCGAAGTTAGTACGAAGTGCCCCGAACTGTTCGGAAGACTTAGAGGAAACTTTTCCGATCGGAGCGTTTAAGGAGAAACGTTCGATTAAGCTCGGAGAGGTTCGAGGCATGATCTCCGATAGGGTTTCGTTTTTGGTCTGCATGAAGGGTATGCCCAAAATCCGTCTGCCTTCCATCTTGCATACACCCACACATTTATTTTTTAACCCGCCTACGATCTGGTAAGGAAGAGCCCACCCACGGATTTGGTAGAACACCCACGAATTTGCACTAAGGTCCCACGAAATTACAGAAAGAATTCCCACCAAATCTTAAATGCCCACGAAATTGATGAAGGCGCCCACAAAATCTGGGAAATTCCCATGAAATTTGAGATGAATCCTCCACGAATTTGAATGAGACGCTTCGCTGATTCATCGGCAAAAACGAGGGAAACTCATTCGTTGTTCATCGGCAACCACAAGGACATTATTGTTCATGCAAATAGCGAGGGTTTACACCTGTGAATATTCAAGCTAGAAAGCCAGCCGCCTCAAACCTAACAATGACAAATTTAGAAAGCATTACAAGGGTTTTTGTCTGTTGATAACCACTAGCACAGCCGCAAAGTGGCTGCGGCTGGTGAACGCCGAAACGCACATAGTGCTGGTGTTGTGGTTGGTGAACGAAAGGCATAGCTGAAACACACATAGAATTGAGGAAATCTAAAAGTTAAGTGGTAATTCCAAAGGTTAATCGGTTAAACATGACAATTATATGGTGGTACAGTGATTTCTTATTTTGATTAGATAAATGTTAAAAAGTAAAAAGTTAACTGATGCATTCAAAAATACAAGAAAATTATGAAGAGTAAATCACATTCATTGATTTGGGAGGACGACTAAGAATATGCCAGCATCTTCAATTGTTAGCCATCATATTAAAATTTTAAATTAAGAATTTTAAATTAAAAACTGATTAATTGTGCCCATCTCCAATAGATATATGCCTTTTTACATAATAAATTCATATTTTTAAGAGTTCAAACACTTTTTCCTGCCAAATTGGGACACAAAGTTTTACAGTTCACCAAATATGTGACGGCCACGACTTTGCATGTTAGAGGTATGAGGTTTGGTACCTCACATCCCCATATCTGTTTCACATTTGCGCCCTCTTCGGCAGAAGTAGACAAACAACAAAGCAAATTGAAAATAGTGCAGGTCGTTATATCAATGGGCAATGATATCAAAACGTTTTCTCCTAAATGGTTTTTTCAAAGCAACTTGAAGTTTTTTTTAATTTTTTCATTAAGTTTTTGATGCAAATTGTCTTGGTGGCTGTCCGACCAATCAGACAAGTATGGGGAAATTTCCTAAGATCTTGTTGGTGGAATTACTGAGCATACTTTGTCATTTTAATCAAGGCCTCTGTCGCAATAAAAACTATATAGGATGGTTAAATAAAACGAAGCAAAAGAAGAAAACGCAAATAATGAAATCATTGTTAAAATGATAATCGGAGGTCTTAAAGAGAACTGCTCTAAGGCTCGTCGGCGAAGTTGAAAGAAACCTAACCGATTTCCATCAGAATTGATGAAAGAAATATAGTTGACGCACAAACACCATGTATCCCATAGGCTGATAGCGTCCTTTCAGTCGGCATGCTCACCAACACCATCTCGTACACTGTTTATCAAGATATCAATCGTAGTCACACCACAGTGTCTCTTTCATGGAAATTTCGCCTAGAACGATTGTCTGGAACCTTCTATTCTTGCATGGATCTTAGAGTTTCTCTTGTGGCCTCCATGAAAGAGATACGTCGTTCCTATCGATCCATCAAATGTTTCATTATAACTACTACTAAAATTTCGATGCGAGGTAAAGATTCAATGAGCTGGTTAGTTACTGAGGGTCTTCCACAAGTTCAGAAAGAGGAAATAGTGGAATTTGTGGTTCAAGGAAGTGAGGAGGTTGATGCAAATACTGATAAATTGTGAGTCAAAGAGAAATGCAGAGAGAAAAGAATAGAATAGCATATTGAATGTATGAAGAAGTATTGAAGAAGTTTTGAGAAGATGATACAATGCAATGGGAGATGGTTGAGCTAAATATGTTCAAGCAAGACAAAAATAGAAAGTACAACTGTCCAGTACAACTGGCAGTGTAGACTGTTGAGGTTACATTATATTTAACACTCCCTCTTAAACTGAACAGTTACAATTATCAGCACTGATTATGCCTAAGTGTTGTCTCTGAAAATAAAAAACTGACTTTCCTAGTGGCTTTGTAAAGATATCAGCAAGCTGATCTCGAGAACCACACAATTGTAGTGCAATATCCCCATTATTGACTAGCTCGCGTATGAAATGAAACCGAGTGTCAATGTGTTTACTTTTCTTGCGAAACACATGGTTCTTGGATAAAGCAATTGCTGATGTATTGTCACAGAAAATAGGAGTTGGATCCTTTTTTGTATGTGACATGTCTGTCAATATTCTTCTCAGCCATACAGCTTGACATGAAGCTGAGGTAGCAGCTACATACTCTGCCTTTGCAGAAGATATTGATACAATTGGTTGCTTCTTGGATGCCCATGAAATCAGGTTTGTGCCCAGTTGAAAAACATATCCTGATGTGATTTTCCTGTCATCTAGGTTGCCTGCAAAATCACTATCTGTGTAACCAGAGAGTTGATTACTATCAGATTTAGTGTACCATAAACCGAAATTTATTGTTCCTGCTACATATCTCAAAATTCGTTTTGCCATTTTCCAATGAGAATCTTTTGGTGATTCCACGAATCTGGAAACAAGGCTGGCTGCATACATAATGTCAGGCCTAGTTGCTGTAAGATACAACAAACTGCCTACTAAAATTTTGTATAAAGTAGAGTCCACTATAGGACCTTCATCATTCTTGCTCAACTTAGTGCCTAAAGGTATGGGGGTTTCTACTGGATTGCATCCTTCCATGCGAAATCTTTTGATGATGTCTGTTGCATAGTTTTGCTGACAGACAAAAATGTCTTTGGTTGATTGATGAACCTCAATCCCTAAAAAATGTTTCATTATGCCAAGATCTGTCATCTCAAACTCAGATTGCATGGCATGTTTGAAATCTATTAACTCAAGATTTCATGTGTAGATCATGTCATCAACATATAAACATACAATTAGAATTTTACCGTGCTGATCTGTTTTGGTGTAAAGAGTTGGCTCATTTTGGCTTCTGCTGAAACCACTTTTGATCATATAAGTGTCAATTCTGCTGTGCCAAGCTCTTGGAGCTTGCTTTAAGCCATACAAGGCTTTCTTCAACCGGTACACTTTGGCTGGGTGCTCTTGGACTTCAAATCCAGGTGGTTGATCGACATAAACTTCTTCTTCTAAGAAACCATTCAAGAATGCTAACTTGACATCCATCTGGTATACTTGCCGTTTGTGTTGTGCTGCTATGGCCAATAGAGTTCTGACAGTGTCTAATCTTTCTACTGGAGCAAAAGTTTCACCATAATCAGTACCTGGTTGTTGTGAGAATCCTTTGGCAACAAGTCTGGCCTTGTGCTTTTCAATCTGCGCTTTTTCATTGAGTTTAGTTTTGTAAACCCACTTGACACCAATACTTTTCTTGTGTCTTGGCAAATCAACAAGATCCCATGTCTTGTTCTTCTCAATGGAGTCAATTTCTTGGTTCATGGCTTGAACCCAATGTGGATTTTTAGCTGCTTCCTTAAAGGATGTAGGTTGAAATGACATTAAAGCAAAAATATTGTGTTGCTCAAAGTCATCCAACTGCTGATGGATTTCTCTCAATCTTCAAGTTCTCTGATTCTATGGTGCAGAGACTGATTCTCTGCTGGAAGTTGAGTTATTCTGAGAATGTTGAGATTGTATTTGTACTTGCAATCTTGGAAGAATATTTTGAGGTACTTGCTGTTCTGAATTTTCTGTGTTTTCAGAACTTGGCAGCAATGGATTTTGACTGTCCATGTGCCGATTTTCTAAATCATTCTAGAATTGATTTTCCAGAAATTGTACATCTCTGCTGAAAATTAATTTCTTGGTGATTGGATTGTAAAGCCTATAAGCTTTAGATGTTTCACTATAACCAGTGAAAATACTTTTCTCACTTTTATCATCAAGTTTCTTCCTTAATTCGGAAGGTATGTGAGCATATGCTATGCATCCAAATGTCCTTAGGTGCGCTACATTGATCTTTGTCCCACTCCATGCTTCTTGGGGAACTTTCATCTTTAGACTTGTGGTTGGTGATCTATTCAGGAGATAAACTGAGCATGCTACTGCTTCGGCCCAAAAAGTATTTGACAAGTGTTTCTCTTTAAGAAGTGTTCCTACCATATTCATTATTGTCTGATTTTTCCTTTCAACCACTCCATTCTGTTGTGGAGTATATCTGACTGTTGTTTGCATGATGATGCCTTGAGATTTGCAGAAATTTGCAAATTCTCTGGAGTTGTATTCTCCTCCTCCATCTGATCTGAGTGCTTTGATATATTTGCCACTCTGTTTTTCAGCTTCTGCCTTGAATTCTTTGAATTTTGTAAAAGTTTCAGACTTGTGTCTGAGAAAATAGATCCATATTTTTCTGTTGAAATCATCAATAAACGTTAGAAAGTAAAAACTACCACCTATTGACTCTGTTTGCATTGGTCCACATAGGTCAGTGTGAACAAGTTCAAGATGTTGTTTGGCTTGA
>ML777861.1:172567-200113 GCA_009831015.1 Picea engelmannii
TGTTTTCCAAGTATGCAAGACTCACATGGGGGAATTTGCTCTTTAAAGATAGGTAGACCTTTGACCATGGAGTTTTTCTGAAGAAGACTTAGACTCTGAAATGGTAGATGTCCAAATCTTGTATGCCAAACCATTGTTTCATTCAGGTTTTATGCACTCTGTGCATATGGTTGACTCAGATTTGCAGTTCTGGGGGTAAGGGGAAACATCCTATTTGCAGTCATATGGATTTCAGAAACTAATTTTCGGCTTGGGATTTTGTCATATATCTTACAAGATGTTCCCTCAAAAAGTACCTTATAGCCATGTTCAATAAGTTGTCCTACACTTAACAAATTATGTTTTAAATCTGGAACATGATAGACATTGTTTATGTCTTTCTTTACATTCTGTTTAGTAAGAATAGGAACAGTTCCTTTTCCTTGAACCTTGACTAAATAATCGTTTCCAAGAGTAATATTAGATGAGATTGAAGAATCAATGCATGAAAGTAATTCTTTGTTACCTTTCATGTGATTGCTGCATCCACTATCCAGCAACCAGAGATCTTTAGATTGTTCTTTAGTCTTGTGGCATGAGAGAAACATATCTCTTGAGGTGTCTCTCGTAAGATTTGACACATGTGCTCTACCTGAGAGCTGATCTGCTTGCTTCTTCCTGCATTCAGATTCATAGTACCCATACTTTTTGCAGTAATAGCATTGTATGCTTGATTTCTCATTTGATCTTCTCCCTCTGCCTCTTTGAGGCTGAAAATTCTGATGTTGAATTTGTTGTTGTTGTCTTTGACCTTGGAAATTTTGATTCGGATATTGTTGTCTGTTACCTCCAGTGGAATGAGAGTTATTTTGATTGCTCCCTCTTCCTTGGTAACCTCTGCTTCTTCCTCTGCCTCTCCCTCTGCTGAATGAAAATTGAATTTTGAA
Organism: Picea engelmannii; assembly: GCA_009831015.1. Taxonomy (NCBI): domain Eukaryota; kingdom Viridiplantae; phylum Streptophyta; class Pinopsida; order Pinales; family Pinaceae; genus Picea; species Picea engelmannii. Next base: position 173,494 of record ML777861.1, read on the forward strand.
AGAATTAGAGATTGACTCGTCTGTGAGATGCAGTCTTGTCTCATGTGTCACCATAGAACCAATTAATTCATCTGTTGAAAATCTTGACAGATCCTTGGATTCAAGGATTTCTGTTACAACCATTTCAAATTTCTTGGGTAAGATTCTGAGAGTTTTCTCAACAATGCATTGATTAGTGATGGTTTCACCAATCAATCTGATCTGGTTCACGATTCCCATGACTCTGGTCATGAACTGATCCACAGTTTCGGACTCTGTCATCCTTAGAGTTTCGAATTGCATCCACAAGGTCTGCAGCTTCACTGTTTTGACCCTGTCATTTCCTTGGTAGGAAGATTTAAGAATATCTCAGGCCTGTTTGGAAGTACCAGCACCTGTGATTTTTGAGAAAATCGAGTCATCGACAGAATTCTGAATCCAGAATTTCGCTTTATTTTCTTTGGTCCCCAGTGTTGCCTGAGCAATTCGCTGCGCATTTGTCATGGCAGCGAGGGCGGTTGGATCTGGTTCCACATATCCAAGATCCACTGGTTCCCAACACTCTTGTGCTTGCAAGAATGATCTCATTCATAGAGACCAAAACTCATAGTTCTTCCCCAGTAGAATCGGACCCTGAGTTGGTCCTAAGTTGCTAGATGACATATTTTGTTTTTGAAAAAAAAATTCAGAAAAAAATAGAGGGAAAATTTCGTATTTACCTCCGATCGCCAATTTACCGATTTGTCGATGGCCGAAGGGAGCTTATAGGGCTTTAATTGGCCTTTGTCATAGTCCAATGTGACCACGCGCCTTACTGTTAAAGCGCTACGGGATTTTTCGGCTTTTTGCCTTTCAAATCGTCGAAATGCGAAAAATTGCCTTTGCACAATTCAACGGTCTAGATCTTCTTGTGATCTAATGGCCCAGATCTTATCGAAATATCATGAATCACTATTTCGCGATTTCTGATGACAAGTTCTCTTGACTCCTCGATTCCCCGATCTCCGATTTACTGATGGCACGTTCCTTTCGGGACTTTCCCGATTACGCTGATCTCCGCCACGCGTCCCAACAGATGGACGGTCGTGATCTCTTCTCGCGAATTCACGATTTGATATGTTCCAGACTTCTCGTCTCTAGGATCCATGATTTTTTGAATCCCGTAATGCCGATGGACTTTGTTTTCGGGAAATTTTCCGAAAGCCTCAATCTTTTCCACGTGTCCTGAACAGATGGACGGCTCAAATCTACATCGGGGATTTCACTGTGGAGATGCCTGATCCCACGATTTGATGAGATGATGTCAGCCTGGGCCCCACAATGGAGATTTCCTCCTGTCAGGATTTCGGACTTCGGAGTTCTGAACTGCTCGTGTTTCTTGTCTTCAGGATTTGCGAAACACCGAATCCCGATGTGTCGATGGGCTCTTTCCTTTTCGGGACTTTTCCCGAGTCCTCGGATTTACGCCACGCATCCTTGAAAGATGGACGGTCCTAATTCAACCTCGGGATATTGCGGCTTGCGATGCTCCAAATTTCTGTCAACTTGAAACCGCGATTGCTGAAACGTCGATGGTTTCCTTGATGTCCTCCACGTGGCCAAAAAAATAGACGGCTTCGATCTTTATCGCTATTTCGTGTATCGCGATTTCGCGAGTTTCGAAGTCCTGTTGCAATGGTCTTTCAAAATCGCGAACTCTGAAATGCCGATGTGACAATGCGTTGATTTGCTGCCACCTGTCCTCTGAGATGGACGACTCACAGGTCCTCTCGGGATTTCGCGATATCGCGTATCGGAGTTTTTGGAGTGCAATCACCTTTGCGCTTCCAACTCCCGATTCCCGATTTTGTGATGAGATAAGATCAACGGCTCATGATCTTTCTTGATCTAATGGTCCAGAATGACTCGTGATTTTGCAATTTGCGAATTCTCACGACATTTCTTCTAACCTTTACACCTACGATTCATGAAATGCCGAGATCTCGCCATGTGTGTCTTGATGGACGGTCCAGATGATGTCGGGACTTCTCAAGTCAAAAATTCTCCTGTGCACTCCAAAGGATTAAACCTCGTGCACCTTCTCACTAATCCAACGACTGTCGGTCCTTTGCGCAAGATGTGACGGTTGAAATGATTTTGCCTTTTCCGCACTCTCCTCGTCCCTTCTGAACTGGTTTCCTGCTCTGAATCCGTTCGCAGGATGACTCTTATGGCCGCAATGGTTGTTCTTTGCGCCTGAGATGCATTCTTTAGTCCTGTGGAAGAAATATTCGTGAATCTTTCAAAGATTTGAAGGAATTTCAAGATTTCTTCGTTTTCTGCTTCAATCTTTGACAGATTTGAGCGAATTTCGCAAAAAATTTAAACAATTGTGCCTTCTGCAACAATCTTTAACGATTTTGAACGTTTTCTTCGAGTTCTTTAAACGATCTTTCGTTCTGCATCTCTTCTTCGTGAATCTTTGATGATTCTTGAAAAATTACAAGAATCTTTACTGTTTCTTCTTTTGCATTCTCTTCGTCCTCGATCTTTCGAGTGTTGTACGCTCTGCTTCCTCTGCAAGCTTTCTATGTTGATCTTTTGAACGTAAGACAGATTTCTTCCTCATGGAATTTTCCCGCGAGGTTCTTTTGAGAGTATGACGGACGACTCTCCAAACCTTGTGAAAGAGACTGTGTCGCGTGCTCGCAAGATCCGTGAAGCTCTGCAAAGTCAGGATCGTGTTTCTCTCTGGACTGTGTGAAGAGGCTTACTGTTGAGGCTCTGATACCATGATAAATTGTGAGGCAAAGAGAAATGCAGAGAGAAAAGAATAGAAAAGTATATTTGAAGAAGTTCTGAGAAGATGATACAATGCAATGGGAGATGGTTGAGCTAAATATTCTCAAGCAAGACAAAAATAGAAAGTACAACTGTCTAGTACAGCTGGCAGTGTACAGTCAGACTGTTGAGGTTACATTATATTTAACAAATACAAGACAACATGAGTACTTGTTGGGAATGTCACCAAATTTAAGGCAACGACGAGAATATATTCACCCACGTTCCAACTCAAACCCAAACTAGAAAGCCGATGCCATCACTCAAAACTGGAACCATCTACATGAGAGTTTGATTTAACCCAACGCGTCAATGACGATGATATAAAGGAGAGGTCTAGGCTTTGAATTTGTGACAACCTCTTGCCCAGAGAGCTGATATGAGAACACGTCGACACCATCATTCAACGAATTTTCATAATTTAACTTTCATCTTTCAACAAAGTTCATGACTTGACTTTCGACGCACACAAATCCAAGGAGTTACCATATCCAAGCAGGTCATGGGAGTTAGTGTAAATTATAACCTTGTACAATATTTACTGTAAACATATATTCATAAAAGAACAGAAAATATACAATATAAAATACAAACATTACACAGAAATTTTTCCCCTGGAAACCCAAATCGGGAAAACCAGCATATTCTATATTCATTCATTGTAATACATTGTTTACAATACAATATACATATAGGAGCCAAAGGCATCCAAAACCCTAACCCAATCACCTTTTCTTAACTAGAAATAGAAAACCATCGGCAAAAACTATGTTCCGAGAAAACACCTAAATACACGACACGCTTCCCAAGGTAGGTGTCACGTTTCCCAAGGAAGAATACTAATTGTGCAAAGAATATAACACATACCCAACATTCTCCCACTTGTTGTTTTCTTTGCATACAAAGGGTTATAGGGTTACATAGTCAACAACCCAGGGCAACAATGCCCGTGGATCCTCTACACCAAGAGAACTTCTCAGTGCTCACAGGTTTTGTTAATGAGTCTGCAACATTCTTCAAAGTGTCCACCTTCATCAGTGATACTTTCTTTTCTTCAATCATGTCTCTCACAAAGTGATATTGAACATCAATATGCTTTGTCTTTGAATGATAAGCATGGTTCTTCGCCAGAAAAATTGCACTCTGACTATCACACTCTATCCTTACAGCTTGTTGTACCAACCCAATACTTGAACACAATCTTTGTAACCATACTTCCTTACTTGCATGATTGGCTCCCATGTATTCAGCTTCTGTAGTTGAAAGTGCCACTACAGCCTGTCTTTTTCTCATCCAACTTAATTCTCCTCAAAACAAGTTAAACACATACCTGCTTGTAGATCTCCTATGATCTAGATCTCCAATCCAGTCTCCATCCACAAAGCCATGTATATCCACCACTCTGTCCAATTTCAGTCTTCCTTCATAGCACAATCCATAGCTAGCAGTGCCACACAAATACCTGAAAACCCTTTTTACTGTTGTCCAATGTTCCTTCCCTGGTTTTGACATATAACTGCTCAAAACTCCCACTACATGTGCAATGTACGGTCTAGTACAGACCATTCCATCAAATTGCCAACTGCACTCACATATGGAACATGAAACATGTTCTCTTCTTCTTCATGTGTCTTGGGACACTGATCCGTAGATAACTTTACACCAACAGGAATAGGAACCTTAACCGGTTTACATTCCTGCATATTAAACCTCTACAATATTGTCTCGACATATTTTCTCTAATTTAACTAGAGTTTCCTCCTTTTTCGATCTCTTTTAATTTCCATGGCCATAATGAAATTTGAAGCACTGAGATCCTTCATGTCGAATTTAGAGCACAGCTGAGTTTTCACATCCTGGATAATCTCCTTGTTGTTTCCTATTAGCAATATGTCATCCACATACAAGACCAAATAAATCAAATGATCACCAATTAATTTAAAATACACATAGTCATCCTCTTTGCTTCTTGTGAAGCCAAGTCCCGGCATATAAGTATCAATTTTTTTATGCCACATCCTTGGTGATTGTTTTAAACCATACAGGGACTTTTTCATCTTGCATACCACCTCATTCTTTCTTTTTACAACATAACCTTCTGGTTGCTTCATATAGATTTCTTCTTCCAGATCCCCATGCAGGAATGTTGTCTTCACATCCATCTTTTCTATTTCAAAATCAAATGCAGCAACAATAGATAACATAAATTTTATTGAGGTTAACTTGGCAACAGGAGAACAAATCTCACCAAAATCAATTCCCTCAACCTGAGAATAACCCTTTGCTACTAACCGAGCTTTGTATTTCTCCACGTTTCCTGCTGCATTCAACTTCTTTTTAAATACCCATTTGCTGCCAATGAGATTTCTTCTAGTTGGCAACTCCACTAGATCCCAAGCCTCATTCTTATCCAAAGATGCCATTTCTTCTTCCATGGCCCTTTTCCAGAGATTTCCATCCTCTGAATCCACTGTCTCCGTGACAGTTCTAGGATCATCATCAGTAATAGACAAAGCAAAATTTGAATGGGAAATCAAATGGACTATATCTTTCCGGTAGCCTTCTTTCTCAAACCAATCTCCTCAATACTGGAGTATGAGGATCTTCTTCTTCTGATTCATGTTCTTCTGTAGAGTCTGATTCATCATCCTTTAAATCAAACTCTATCGTCTATGGTTCTTCCTTTCTTGGTAGGAATTCTTATTTAACAACATCCTTCATTTCTCTAAATACCACATCTCGGCTATACACTACCTTCTTAGTTTTTGGGTTCCAAAGCTTATAACCTTTGAGACCATCTTTATATCTAATAAAGATACATTTTTCAGCCTTCTTATCCAGCTTACTCCTATTTTCCTTTGGAACATGAACATATGCATCGCAGACAAACACCTTAAGATGTGCGAGAGAAGGTTCCTTACTAGTCCATTCCTCTTGTGGATTCATGTCATCCAACACTGATGAGGGTGATATGTTGACCATATAACATGCAGTACCCGCTGCCTCTGCCTAGAATTCTTGCCCTAACCCGACACCACTGAGCATGCACCTTGATTTTTCCATCAACGTCTTGTTCATCCCTTCTGCAACTCCATTATTTTGAGGTGTATATGGAGTAGTCTTCTGCCTTGATATACCACACTTCTTACAGAATTCTTCAAATTCATTCCCGCAAAACTCTCTGCCGTTATTTTCCCTCAACACCTTTATTCTTTTGACTGTTTGATTCTCAACAAGAGCCTTAAACTCTCTAAACCTGCCAAAGACTTCAGATTTCTTCCTGAGGAAATATATCAAATTTTTCCTCGAGAAGTCATCTATAAATGAGACATAGTACAAAGATTTTCCCAATGATGGGACCAACACAGGTCCAAAAAAATCACTATGAACTAGCTGTAAAATTCTTTCTACCCTGGTTGCACCAGAGGGGAATCTTAACCAATTCTGCTTCCCATATAGACAATGTTCATAGAAATCAAAATCCAGAGAGCAGTTAGACATACCTTCAACCATACCTTTACCGTGTAGTAGTCGAAGACCCTTCTCTTCGATATGCCCCAATCTTTGATGCCACAACATAACCTTTTCTCTAGAGACTCTAGGAGTTATTTCTTCTTCAACTCCAATATCAGGAACATTGGAGCTATTACACCCATCACTAATAGTGCTTCCTAGTAGCTTATACAGAGTTCCAAATCGAACTCCCTTCATCAACACCATTGCTCCTCGAACCATCCTGCAAGTTTCCTTTTCAAATATTGTTTTTACCCCTGCATCTTCCATTTTGCTTACATAAATCAAATTTTTGCCCATACCTGGGATGTGCAGAACACCAGGTAGTTTTCTAATCCTTCCATCTATGAGCCTCAACTTGACCCTTCATCTTCCTATTAATCTAGTTGTCGAATCATTACCTAAGAAAACATTACCTCCATCATACTTTTCATATTCGCAGAACCACTCCCTGTGGGGAGTCATATGAAAGGATGCACCAAAGTCAACCAACCATGCCTCATGATCTGCATGTGTGCTTGAAGAGGCCAAGTACACATCCCCTCCTTCTTCCTTAGAGCTCTTTTCTTCTATAGAAGAACATTCTTCAGATCCCTTCTTTTTCTCAAATTTGGATCTACACTTCTTCTTATAGTGCCCTTCTTTTCCACATCTCCAACATACCCTTACAAACTTTCCGAGAGATTTAGATCTACGCTTAGAATTAGAACTCCCACTTGAGAAATTAGATCTATTTCTTTCATGGGAATGTCCTCTTGCAAATAATGCATTTGTGTTATGTCCTTCCATATTCTTCCGTCTCATCTCCTCTGACAACAAGGATGAGACCAATTCTTCAAACTTCAAAGAAGATGTATTACTACCTTTGGCCACAACCAGACTATCCCATGAGTCTGGTAAAGAACACAACAAACTAATACATTTATCTTCATCTGAAATTTTAATATCAACAGATACTAACTGACTTACCATAGTATTGAAGGTGTTCAAATGATCTTCCATCGAGTCTCCATCTCTCATCCTTAGGTTATACAACTTCTTTCTCAGGAATAGTTTATTTACTAGGGACTTAGACTGATACAACTTCCCCAAATTTTCCCATAAATCCTTGATTGTAGCTTCCTCTGACACATTCAGTAATATTGAATCAGTGAGACACAGTGGGATTATGCTCTTTGCCTTCTAATCCAAGTTTTTCCAGTCATCTGCAGAACTTCTTATAGGTGCAGTACCTGGATCTACCATGATCCACTGATATTTGTCCACCAACAGATCTTCCATCTTGAGCTTCCACAGCTCAAAACTTTTCCCATTAAACTTCTCGATCTCCATCTTCAAATTGCTTGCCATTTCTTTTCACCTGAATAACAATACCATAGATCTCTCACTGTAACAAGGCTTATCACAGTCTCGAGCCAAACCCTTGACCACAAAGGCGTCCCCCTGAAGCCAATAAAGCTATGATACCAAATGTAAATTCTAACCTCGTACAATATATACTACAAACAGATATTCAGAAAAGAACAGAAAAGATACAATGGCAAATAAAAAAATTACACAGAGATTTTTCCCTTGGAAACCCAAACCGGGAAAACCAACATATTCTATATTCATTCATTGTGATACATTGCTTACAATACAATATACATATAGGAGCCAGCGGCATCCAAAACCCTAACCGAATGACCTGGATTAGTCCAAAACCCTAATTCCTTAACTGGAATTAGAAAACCATTGACAAAAACCATGTGCTAAAAAGACACCTAAATACATGACACATTTCCCGAGGCAGGTGTCACATTTCCCAAGGTAGAATACTACTTGTGCAAAGAATATAACACATACCCAAAATTATCCTGCTTGTTGTTTTCTTTACATACAGGGGGTTACAGGGTTACATAGTCAACAATCCAGGGCAACAATGCCCATGGATCCTCTACACCAAGAGAAATTCTCAGTGCTCACAGATTTTGTTAATGAGTCTGCAACATTCTTCAAAGTGTTCACCTTCATCAATGATACTTTCTTTTCTTCAATCATGTCTCTCACAAAGCGATATTAAACATCAATGTGATTTGTCCTTGAATGATAACCAGGGTTCCTCGCCAGAAACATTGCACTCTGACTGTCACACTCTATCCTTACAACTTATTGTACCAACCCAATACCTGAACACAATCTTTGTAACCATACTGCTTCCTTACCTACATGAGTGGCTGCCATGTATTCAACTTCTGTAGTTTAAAGTGCCACTACAACCCGTCTTTTGCTCATCCAACTTATTTCTCCTCCAAACAGGTTAAACACATACCCGCTTGTACATCTCCTAGGATCCAGATCTCCAGCTCAGTATGCATCCACAAAGTCATGTATATCCACCACTCTATCCAATTTCAGTCTTCCTTCATAGCATAATCCATAGCTAGCAGTGCCACGCAAATACATGAAAACCCTTTTGTTCCTTCCCTAGTTTTGACATATGCCTACTCAAAACTCCCACTGCATGTGCAATGTCCAGTCTAGTACAGACCATTTCATATATCAAACTGCCAAATACACTCACATATGGAACATGAGACATGTCCTCCTCTTCTTCATGTGTCTTGGGACACTAATCTGCAGATAACTTTATACCAACATGAATAAGAACCTCAGCCGGTTTATATTCCTGCATATTAAACCTATGCAATATTGACTCGACATATTTTCTATGATTTAACCAGAATTTCATCATTTTTCGATCTCTTTTAATTTTCATGCACAGAATGAAATTTGAAGCACTGAGATCCTTCATGTCGAATTTAGAGGACAACTGAGTTTTCACATCCTGGATAATCTTCTTGTTGTTTCCTATTAGCAACATGTCATCCACATACAAGACCAAATAAATCAAATGATCACCAATTAATTTAAAATACACACAATGATCCTCTTTGCTTCTTGTGAAGCCAAGTCCCAGCATATAAGTATCAAATTTTTTATACCACATCCTTGGTGATTGTTTTAAACCATGCAGGGACTTTTTCAGCTTGCATACCAACTCCTTCTTTCCTTTCACAACATAACCTTCTAGTTGCTTCATATAGATTTCTTCTTCTAGATCCCCATGCAGGAATGTTGTCTTCACATCCATCTGTTCTATTTCAAAATCAAATGCAGCAACAACAGATAATAGAAATCTTATTGAGGTTACCTTGGCAACAGGAGAAAAAACCTCACCAAAATCAATTCCCTCAACTTGGGAACAACCCTTTGCTACTAACCGAGCTTTGTATTTCTCCACTTTTCCTTCGACATTCAGCTTCTTTTTAAATACCCATTCGCTGCCAATGGGATTTCTTCTAGTTGGAAACTCCACTAGATCCCAAGCCTCATTCTTATCCAAAGATGCCATTTCTTCTTACATGTCCCTTTTCGAGAGATTTCCATCCTCTGAATCCACTGCCTTCGCAACAATTCTAGGATCATCATCAGTAATAGACAAAGCACAATTTGAACGGAAATCAGATGGACTATACCTTTCTGGTAGCCTTTTTTCTCGAACCGATCCCCTCAATACTGGAGTATGCGGATATTCTTCTTCTAATTCATATTCTTCTGTAGAGTCTAATTCATCATCCTTTAAATCAAACTCTATCATCTCTAGTTCTTCCTTACTTGGTAGGAATTCCTGTTTAACAACATCCTTCATTTATCTAAATACAACATCTCGACTATACACTACCTTCTTAGTTTCTGGGTTTCAAAGATTATAACCTTTGAGAACATCTTTATATCCAATAAAGATACATTTTTTAGCCTTCTTATCCAGCTTATTTTCCTTTGGAACATGAACATATGCATCGCAACCAAATACCTTAAGATGTGTGAGAGAAGGTTCCTTACCAGTCCATACCTCTTGTGGAGTCATGTCATCCAACGCTGATGAGGGTGATCTGTTTACCAGATAACATGCAGTACCCATTGCCTTTGCCCAGAATTCTTGCCCTAACCCGACACCACTGAGCATGCACCTTGATATTTCCATCAACGTCCTGTTCATCCTTTCTGCAACTCCATTATGCTGAGGTGTATATGGAGTAGTATTCTGCCTTGCTATACCACACTTCTTACATAATTCTTCAAATTCATTCCCGCGGAACTCTCCACCATTATCTGTCCTCAACACCTTAATTGTTTTCTCTATTTGATTCTCAACAAGAGCCTTAAACTCTCTAAACCTATCAAAGACTTTAGATTTCTTCCTGAGAAAATATATCCAAGTGTTCCTCGATAAGTCATCAATAAATGAGACATAGTACACAGATTTTCCCAATGATGGGACCAACATAGGTCCAAAAACATCACTGTGAACTAGCTATAAAATTCCTTCTGCCCTCGTTGCACCAGAAGGGAATCTTACCCGATTTTTCTTCCCATATAGACAATGTTCACAGAAATCGAAATCCAGAGAGCAATTAGACATACCTTCAACCATACCTTTACCGTGTAGTAGTCAAAGACCCTTCTCTCTGATATGCCCCAGTATTTGATGCCATAACATAACATTTTCTCCAGAGACTGTAGGAGTTCTTTCTTCTTCAACTCCAATATCAGGAACAATAGAGCTATTACACCCATCACTAATAGTGCTTCCTAGTAGTTTATACAGAGTTCCAAACCAAACTCCCTTCATCAACACCATTTCTCCTCGAACCATTTTTCTTACAGAAATCAAATTTCTGGCCATACCTAGGATGTGCACAACACCAGGCAGTGTTCTAATCCTTCCATCTATGAGCCTCAACTTGACCCTTCATCTTCCTATGATTCTAGTTTTCGAATCATTACCTAAGAAAATATTACCTCCATCATACTTTTCATATTCGCAGAACCATTCCATGTGGGGAGTCATATGAAATGATGCACCCGAGTCAACCAACCATGCCTTATGATCTGCATGTGTGCTTGAAGAGGCCAAGTACACATCCCCTCATTCTTCCTTGGAGCTCTTTTCTTCTGTAGAAGAAGATTCTTCAGATCCCTTCTTTTTCTCAACTTTGGATCTACACTTCTTCTTGTAGTTCCCTTCTTTTCTACATCTCCAACATACCCTTACAAAATTTCCCAGAGATTTAGATCTAACCTTAGACTTAGATCTCCCACTTGAGAAATTAGATCTATTTCTTTCTTGGGAATGTCCTCTTGCAAATAATGCATCTGTGCTATGTCCTTCCATATTCTTCTGTCTCATCTCCTATGACAACAAGGATGAGACCACTTCTTCAAAATTCAAAGAAGTTGTATTACTACCTATGGCCACAACCAGACTATCCCACGAGTCTGGTAAAGAACACAACAAACTAATACATTTATCTTCATTTGAAATTTTAATATCAATGGATACTAACTGACTTAACATAGTATTGAAGGCGTTCAAATGATCTGCCACCAAGTCTCCATCTCTCATCCTTAGGTTATACAACTTCTTTCTCATGAATAGTTTAATTACCAGGGACTTAGAATGATACAACTTCCCCAACTTTTCTCATAAATCCTTGGCTATAGTTTCCTCTGACACATTCAGTAATTCTGAATCGGAGAGACACAGTCGGATTGTGCTCTTTGCCTTCCGATCCCACTTTTTCCAGTGATCTGCAGAAGTTCTTATAGGTGTAGTACCTGGATCTACCGTGATCCACTGATCTTTGTCCACCAATAGATCTTCCATATTGAGATTCCACGGCTCAAAACATTTCCCATTAAACTTCTCGATCTCCATATTCTAATTGCTTGCCATTTCTTTTCACCTGAAGAACAATACTACAAATCTCCCACTGTAACAAGGCTTATCACAGTCCCGAGCCAAATCCTTGACCACAAAGGCTTCCCCCTGAAGCCAAACCCTTGACCACAAAGGCTTCCCCATGAAGCCAATAAAGATCTGATACCAAATGTAAATTCTAACCTTGTACAATATCTATTGCAAATAGATATTCATAAAAGAACAGAAAAGATACAATGGAAAATACAAACATTACACAGATATTTTTCCCCTGGAAACCCAAACTGGGAAAACCAACATATTCTATATTCATTCATTGTGATACATTGTTTGCAATACAATATACATATAGGAGCCAACGACATCCAAAACCCTAACCCAATGACTTGGATTAGTCCAAAACCCTAATTCCTTAACCGAAAATAGAAAACCATTAGCAAAAACCATGTGCCAAAAAACCACCTAAATACATGACACATTTCTCGAGGCAGGTGTCACATTTCCTGAGGTAGAATTTTTTTTTATAACACATACCCAATAGTTAGTGCCACCTCCTCCGAGTAGGTCAGAGGAGTTAGTGCCAATTCCTCCGAGCACAAGAAAATTGTCTTTCATAAAATGGTCATAATGTTTGACTCGTGTGTCTCTTTATATAGTTGGAAAGGTATTCCCGATCTCTACAAATTTTTAGTTATATGTTTTGAAAAATTCCTAACATATTTCCCTCATTTTTCAATATGAATATATGGTACATTGTTGGCCGCCTCAGAAAATACAATGCTTCAATTATGAGAAAATGAACAAGGGAAGTTTACTTGATATTTAAATCATTTAATGCCTCAATTATTTTCATTCATTTGATTATTCTTGATAGTTTAATTTGAGTTACACTCATCTAATGTATGTTGAATTTTACTAGGTACAGAGTGGAGGAGGTTCATGATCAACATTTTCATGATGAAATCTATGACTTATAAAAACGACGGAGAAGCATAAAAGAAAATCTCAGGAAAATGTATGAAAAAGATATCTAGAAACTCCATGACAGACGACTGTCAAACTCAAGACAACGAAGATGCCCCCATGCTCAAGGCTAGTCTTCATGATGCGCAAGACACATATGGCCAACATCCATGACAACCCACTAGCTCTAGGAGACAAACTCAAAATGTGACCATTGTCCTTATTGCTCATCATCACAAAGAGGATGAGGAAAAATGTTGGAAGATGAAAGGTCATGGAGAGAGATGAAATTCCAAAGGTCTTATTGAACCTCAATAAATACTATAATAGAACCGAAAGAAAATAGTTTTTGGCTCTCCAAACATTGTACACTTTTGAACTACTTTGGGAATACAATGTCAACTAAAATTGGAGAGTTGTCCTTAGAGTTTTCATGTACTATTGCTGAAATTGTTAATATGGAGAAGCCCTCAGGGCCAACTTTTGACTGAGAGAAGGACTTGCATGTGTTATTGTTTCGATGCGAATTATTTCAAGAAGAATGTTGTTGTTCACATGAGCTGTAAGAACATGTTTGTTTATGGACTATTCTGATGCAATATGTGTCTTCTTGCAATTTTGTCAATCCTTATTATATTACATGTCTTGAGGGAATGAGATGTTAATGTATGTGATACAGTGACTTAGAATATTCTAGTTATATATTCATGTGCATGTGTTATCTGACTTTATTTCTTCATTTCAGCTATCTGGGTGAAGCTACTGGTAGAGTTATTTTCATGTCACAACTCAGTCACTTATGCTAATTCAATCCTAGGTAGGATAGGTTAAATTAGGATTAGATTAGGCCTACATTTAGATAGTCTTCATCTACATCTTTCATTGCACAATCACCCATCATTCACCCTCATCAGTGGACCAGGCCGCAACTGGTAAAACCAACCAGCAATGGTTGTTGAGCCTGGATGGGTTCCCTATTCCAAACGGTGAGAGGTATAACTATGACTTCTTACTAGGGAGAACCCCTTACTATTGTCCAGATAATTTGAACCCATCAACACAACCATTATCCATTCCAAGTCAGCGCTGGGAGGAGGTTTCCACGGATTTCATCATAGGGTTACCAAAGTCTGAAGGAAAGAGTGTCATCATAGTTATTGTTGATAGAATTACCAAGTACGCACACTTGTGTGCACTCTCTAATCCTTTCAATGCCAATACAGTTGCTATTGCATTCATGGAGACAATTTAAAAGTTACATGGAATCCCAAAGATTATTGTAAGTGACAAAGATCCCATATTCACTACACATTTTTGGATAGAATTATTTTCTTGTTTGGGTACTCAATTGGCTCATAGCTCATCTTATCATCCTCAATTTGATGGAAAAATTGAGATAGTTAACAAATGTATGGAAGAATAATTTTGTTTCTTTGTCTATGAAAAAAAAAGACAATGGTTCAAGTGGTTACCCTTGGAAGAATGGTGGTATAACACTTCCTTTCATACTGCAAAAAAAATGACACCATTTATGGTGCTTTATGGATATCACCCACCATCCATAAATTCTTCTCTAAAAGAAAAATATAAGTTTCAAGAAGTGGAAGATCACATCGAGCATCAACAACAAGTTCTCCAAATCTTAAAGGACAACCTGACCATGACAAAAAATCACATGAAACAACAAGCAGATCAACATCGCAGTGAAAGAAGTGTTGAAGTAGGGGATTGGGTTTTTTAAGACTACAACCATACAAACAGATGTCCCTCAAGCAACCTAAGAAGGATAATAAATTATCACCGAAGTAATATGTCCCTTATAAGGTGTTGCAAAAGATTGGTACTATGGCATACAAATTGGAGTTTCCTGCATCTTCGCGAGTACACCAAGTTTTCCATGTTTCATGTTTAAATAAGGTTATAGGTGACAAGATCCCAATTCAAACTATATTCCCAGATATTGACAAGGAAGTAAAAATCATATTGGAGCCTGAATCTATCACTAACAAAAGAATTCACCAACTAAGGAATATATCAATTTCAGAGTATCTCATTAAGTGGAAGAAGCTACCTGCTGAAGATTCCACATGGGAAGATGAGTATTTTATACAGAAGCATACAAAACTACTCAAGTGTTGAGAAAAATACTTGTTTGAAGGGGAGGGGCATGTTAATCCCTAATTCCTGGCACATTACCCATTAATTGGGGCATATTACATTAGTATTGTTATTTTATTTATGTCGGCTTGGGTCCATTAGTTGTAATTGTACTTCATAGTATCCTATATATACCAAGGAGACCTTTTCATTTGGAATCATCTTGTAATTATGAATTTATATGATGTATAAGGAGGTTCCCCCCTCAAAGAGGCTTATTATCTGAATTTATCTATTTGCCAAGGTGTTGAGTACTTATTCTGAGTTTTTATGCTATTTTGATATTTGGTTCTTAACAAAGAAAATCACCTACAAAGAAGAAAATGCTATGGTGCCAAATATTGGGCCATATAGGTGAGAAGGATCTAAGGGCTTTGAAAAACAAAATTATTGTTGATGGATTGAATGATTGTGCTCTCAAATTTAATTTTTATAAGCATTACATATACAAAAAAAAACATGTTCAATTTTAATCTAATTCTCACAAATCTTCGTGGTTGTTGTACTTATTTCATTCTGATGTATTTGGTCATGTTAAAGTTCCTTTGATTTCTAAGGATTTGTATTATGTGTCATTCATTAGTGATTACTCTAGAAGGATATGGGTATATTTTCTCATAACCAAATCTGAGGGATTTGGTTGGTTTAAGGATTTTAAAGATCTGTTGGAAAATTTGATTGGTAAGAAGATTAAGGTGTTGAGGACTAATAATGTTCATGATTTTGTTCTGTAGAGTTTGATAATTATTGTAATGAGAATGAAATTGAAATACATAAAAAAAATCCATATACCCCTCAATAGAATGGAGTTGTAGAATGGATGGACAAGACATTGATGGAAAGATCTAGGAATATGATTATTGGAGATATATTTGATAACAAGTTTTGTGAAAAAGTTGTTTGCACTACATATTACCTAAATAATAGGGTTCCCACATCATCTTGTGTGCATAAGACCCCTATTGAGGTCTGAACAAGGAAGACATCTATTGGCCCTTGACCAAGTTTTGGGAATTTCTTGGTCATGGTGACCTATTTTTGGAACTTCGACAGCCTGTCAAAAGAGGAGCGCAAGATGAAGCGGAGATCATGGGATCTCAACCCCCTTTTTGGGCCATGTTTGGATTTTTGGGAATATGTAATGGGAAGGGGATGTCAGCCCATGGGTTTACCCATGTTTAGGCCTATTTTGTATGTATATATAGATGTCTAGGCCATATAGAGAAGTAGTGGATGATATATCTATGTGATGTAGGCTAAGTGCCAAGAGTTGGATCTGCGTGATCAAGGCTTGGTACATTCTGTGTAAGACTTGTGGAGCTAAATGCAGGTCCTTGTAGCAGGTTGTGGAGAGCTTAGTGTTGTAGCGCAAGGAAGAAGGATCTAGCGATCTGTGTAGATCTTTTGTCTTGTGTGAAGTAAGGGTTTTGAGGCTCTGTGTTTGTAACTGACTGACCGAAGACTATAAAGAAGAAGAGTTGGTGTATGTATCCCCAGGGTGGGGGTGAACCATGTAAACACTATGTTATGTGCTTTATGATTTATCTTGATGTGTTCATATGTTATATGCTAAGTGCTATGATATGCTTAAGATAGATCTGCTTATTCTTAGTGCTACTGATAGGTAGAATGCTACATATGATATACATAAATATTCTCAGTGCTTGATTTACCAGATCTGACCTATTTACTTATGATAAGTTATTGAATACATTAGATCAATGTTAATGTTGCGAAGTTCTGTCTTATAAGGGAAGTGGTTATTGACTATATATTGAGGAAATAACGGTGCTAAGTGATTTATTAAGTAGTACGATCACATATCTATGTCCCAGCTAAGGTTACAGACACCTGAGTCTTGCAACCACCCCTGACTCTACCTCGGGTGAGACTTCATCTGCTTCACAGGTGTTGCCAAAAGGAATGGTAGTTAGGGTTTGTTGGTGCATTGTTGTAGCATTGAACCTTGGGTCTGCCCTTGTGCCAACAAATGGTTCCATTGTTGGGACCTGAAACTGTGATTACTGGGAACTAAGGAAGAAGAAATGATGTGTAAATATTCGATCTGGAAGTGTGAAATCTCTGTGCGTAGATCTGTTTCCCTAGTGTGCAACATTTTACTTGACCTGTGAAGATTTGTGCCAAGAGGAAGGTCAAATCTAAAGAAAAGAAGTTTGATTTGCAGAAAGTAAGGTAAGATCTCAAGAGAAGAAGTCTAATATGAAGAAGAGAGGTAAAATCTGTAATCTCTGTGCTCTGATAAAGGTAAGAATAGTTAAAAAAAATTAGACCTGAAAGCTTTGTGCTCTGTAAAAGTAAGATAGGTGAAATTTTTTCGTTTCTAGAGTATGGATATAGGTATGATTGATATATTATGTCCCAACTTAAAAACTAGGGCACTAATAGATGAAACAAGGTTTGATATGAATAGAACTTATAAGAATCATGAAAGATATGTTATACCTATGCATATAAAAGATGTTTGGACTAACAAATGGATGTAGGATCCTAGAAAGAATTTGTTTCAGGTTATCTCATACGATCCTAGTGTGTAGTATAGGAGAGGTTGGGGATCATTTAAAAGAAAGAGAGGATTGAACCTTTGTTATAATTGTAGAAGACCAATACATATTTCTAAGGAATGCCCTGGAAGAAGACCTAGTTGTCTTTTCTATAAGGCCATGGACCATGAAGTGTTGGATTGTCCCAAAATGATTGCTAAGCTTGAAAGTATGAACATAAGACAAGAAAACCCTAAGTTGGATATATAAACTAAGGCTATAGAAGAACCCCATAAAGAATTAGAGAAGGCATTACTACAGATGAAAGACACCTTGGATGACCATCGACATGTTAGACTATCAGATATTTTTAAAGACAAGGAGTGCCTTGAAGAAAGAATAGGGGACTTCGACATTGACTGTGTTCTAGATGAGGACACACAAGTGAATATCATGATAGAAATAACTTGGGAAGCTATAGGAAGGCCTGCTACGATCCCTTCATTAGGAGGAATAAGACTATTCAAAGGAAAGATGGTAAACTTATGTGGAAAGATCGCTCAGATACCTATGAACGTTAATGGAACTTCGACACGGGAAGATTTTGATATTATTAAGTTTATTGAAGACAACACCCCATTTACCATTTTAATAGGAAAACCTTGGATTGATAGAGCTCAAGCCAGACGAAAGGAAGAAGAAGAAGCCATGGAGCAGAAGAAACAAGACTTAAAATATTTCATGGCTAGAAGGATCGCACAATTGATTGAAGAACAAAAGAAAAGATCGAAGCTAGTTATCACTAGAAACATTGATGTCGAAGCTGCAAGAACATTAGGAGACCCACAAAATATTGAAGTACTTACTCAAGATAAAGAGGAGGTATTACCCCTGAATCCTAGGAAATAATCTCAACAACGCATAGTGACTATGTTAAAAGATGATAAGAATCAAAATGGAAAAGCGACTACTGAAACGAAGCTCACTAGAAAGAAGGAGAGAAAGCTAAGTAAGAAGAGGGCTAAGATTGAAAAGTTACAGAAGATTCCAGAGGGAACTTCGCAGAAAGAAAATTTCCAGAATTGGAGCTTTGTCAGTATATCAGAACAATGACACATGGCACTTCTCCATGGTGAAGCAATATAGTTGTTGGGGACGATATATCCGTTTGAATTCCTCTCCGAACGAACAGAAAAGTAATAAATGTTCATCATTGGACCATTGGACTGCGCCATAACGGATCGAACAAGAGTTAATAGGGGCTCATAACCGTTGCACGTGAACCATTTTTGAGTTGCCTACTTATCCCTTTACGCCATGCATGGAGAACATGTTTTCTAACTGAGAATTTGAAGCCCGTAGACTGAACGAATTGCATACAGTGATCATTGTTCCCTTGCTATTATTCTAGTGCAGTGTGTAAGTCCATCGTGACCCCAATAATTTTAATGCCGAGTGTGTATGTTCGAAGAGCTCACCGCAGTTGAAGAATCAATGACATAATTTCTCCTTGACTTGATGACAGAGAGATTCATGTCAGAAAGAGGAGTGTCTACAAGTATACAAGCATCATCGATGAGAGGACTGTCGACCTCTCCATCCACTGCCCACGGAGCCGGACCATCCCGTGAAAGGTGAACTAAGCACAAGGATGACTTAGCAAATGCTAAGTTGATTCCAAGCATCCTACCTACCTATCTACCACCTCTGAGCGGTGCAATAAACTGAGACAGTGTGCCAAGAGAATTTGAATATGCGTTGGTCATTGCGTACCTTCCGAAAGAGGTGCGCATAGTTAGTGATGACTAGGATAAGATCGCAGAATTGAAGTTTAGCGACTTCAACCTTGACGATAGGAAGGTTTATAGCATGCTCTCCCCACATAAGTATTTGATGAAAACAAAAGGAAATAACTCAAAGATTAGCCCTCAGTCATGGACCCAGAACTTTGCACAGTCCACCCTACTGAATGTTATGAAGATTCTGCACTTCGAGCGACACTAGGAGATGAACGCATGTGTCAAATTAATGTTGTCTTGCTATCATGGAGGCTATTTGTGGTTGAACTGCCGCATTACAATGGATCCTACATTGATCAATTGAATCATAGGGCTAAGCATGCAAGGCCTCGACCCACAAGATTTCTACCCTGGAAAGCACGCGGATCGCACTCTCGCCCAGAGGATAAAAGATACTTACGAAGATCTAGAGAAGGGCATGCAAGGCTACAAGGTAGCCTCTATCAAGAGCAGTGTAGTGCACCTATCCTATCAATTGATCGTAGGGAAATTAGTTTGCAAGAACAGGCCCACCTAATTAACTGGATTCGTAGTCGACCTCGCAGGGAAGTGCGTGGAGGGCCTACACATGAATTGGGCGAAGTACTTGGTGAACCAGTTGGAACTGGAATGCAAGGAAGCACAAGACTAAGGATATGAGTTCCACTTCAGTTGGCTTCTCATCTTAATCACATTCATCGCATGGGAGATGCCGGAAGGTGCGACCTTCCCGGACATCGATCGCTTTGAACCACTCGCTGCCGAATTCAGTACGTTGTGGTACTCTAGCAATATGAACAAGCAGTGGAAATCAAATGTCATCTTACACACTTATTACACCCAGCTGAAGATTGTTATCCAGTCCGAGCCTCATATAACCCCGAACACACTCCATAGGTTTAGACCCTTGATGAAATTCGGCGTGGACTACCATTTCATCTATATCACAGCGTGCGCTAATGAGCATAAACAACGGCTACAGTTGTACTACAAGTTGATGGAGGACGAATTGGAAGAGATTACCAAGAAATGGTCGGTGGACCTCCTTGTTCCAGTGAACCCTGCAGAGATGTCCAATGTTGACAGTCCATAAATTGTGACGGATATACCTGGACCTAGCAAGACAAATAAGATCAAAGAGGTCCATGACTTAGATAGCGTATCTTTGAAGACTGCTTCCATCTCAGCAGAGAAAGGAGGAGATGGTAGAGAGATAGATGGCGCAAAATTCAAACAAAATAAAGGTGAGGTTACACCTCCTAGAGACGATGAGAACCCCTTGAAGAAAAAGAAGGTTTCCCCTCCGAAACCTTCCTCAAGGAAGAAATCGAAAGCAACCAGGACTAAGTTTGAGACCACCGTCACCTCAGACGACTTCGAATTCATCATCGCAACACTAAACTATGATTCACTAGAGATAACAGAGAAGCAAGAAGATAAGAAGGAGGATGTGTTCAATCAAATCAAGTTTGAACTTCAAGAAGTGCAGCAGGCACTACAATCCAGCCTCACAGTTTCTACTGCACCTCTATCAATAAGAACAACAAAAATAGAAGATGAGCCAGCTCAACTCCACTGGATCGTTGATACAGTTGAAGGTCACCTTCGACAAGCACAGGAGGAGACAATGCTAGCCACCCAAGATTTGGTGCAAGTACAGGAAGACCTTCTAGAGCATCACATTACTGCCAAATGTGAGAAGCTTACTCTGCAAGAGAGGTTCGATGAAGAAAAATCCCAGATGCATAAAGAAAAGGAAAATGTGCTCACAGAGCAACCCGAAGCTAAGGAAATGGTTCACAGAGCACTTCGCTCTATGAAAGTCATTGAAGTCAAGGCCAAAGAATGAGTTCCACAGTAGGTGGCACAACTCGAAGACGTAATCCAACAGCTCCAGCAGTGCATAGCAGAGTTGGAGCTCCACACTATGCCCAAGACCACTCAAGACGTATGAGACCAAAGGGAAGCCACTGCCTGTAGTGCAATTGATAGATTAAAAGATCTTGCCTTAGAGTGCAAGTAGCTGAGTAACCAGAGCGCTGAAACATATGAAAACCTCAATGAGAATCCTGAGTTACAGGCATTGGAGTTGCATCTCCAAGAAGCGAAGAAACACGCAGATACACTACAGGCGTAGCTGAAGGCCCTGTCAGCTGTAGACAGAATGAAGAGGTCTCACGAACAATGTACAGCTCAGAAGCATATCCATATGCTTCAAAGCAAAGTGATGGAAGTCACTCAATGAATTCAACCTGCGCAAGATAAGGCATGTCTGTTTTTTACAAAGGTCGAGATCCAAGGAGAAGAGCTAGAATAGGTCGTCCTCATAGCAGAACAATGCCTGGAAGGACTAGTGAATGATGTAGTGATCTAGGAATTCACTAAACAAGAGGCCACAACAAAGCAGCAAGTTGAAGCAGCTCAAGCCAATCTCGAGGCTTTCGAGGCAAAATTTCTTAGACCAGAGTGACTCGGGACGAATCACAGGTGAGTGTTGGGGGCCTGTTGGCCCTTGACCAAGTTTTGGGAATTTCTTGGTCATGATGACCTATTTTTGGAACTTCGATAGCCTATCGAAGGAGGAGCGCAAGACGAAGTAGATATCATGGGATCTTGGCCCCCTTTTTGGGCCATGTTTGGCTTTTGGGGAATATGTAACGGGAAGGGGATGTCGGCCCATGGGTTTACCCATGTTTAGGCCTATTTTGTATGTATATATAGATGTCTAGGCCATATAGAGAAGTAGTGGATGATATATCTATGTGATGTAGGCTAAGTGCCAAGAGTTGGATCTGCGTGATCAAGGCTTGGTGCATTCTGTTTAAGACTTGTGGAGCTAAGTCCAAGTCCTTGTAGCAGGTTGTGGGGAGCTTAGTGTTGTAGCGCAAGGAAGAAGGATCCAGCGAGCTGCGTAGATCTTCTGTCCTGTGTGAAGTAAGGGTTTTGATGCTCTATCCTTGTAACCGATTGATCGAAGACTATAAAGAAGAAGAGTTGGTGGACGTAACCCCAAGGTGGGGGTGAACCATGTAAACACTATGTTATGTGATTTGTGCTTTGTCTTGATGTGTTCATATGTTATATGCTAAGTGCTCTGATATGATTAAGATAGATCTTCTTATGCTTAGTGCTACTGATAGGTAGAATGATAGATATGATATACATAAATATGCTCAGTGCTTGATTTACCAGATCTAACCTATTTACTTATGATAAGTGCTTGAATACATTAGATCAGTGTTAATGTTGCGAAGTTATGTCTTATAAGTGAATTGGTTATTGACTATATATTGAGGAACTAACGGTGCTAAGTGCTTTATTAAGTAGCACAATCACAGATCTGTGTACCAGCTAAGGTTGCAGACACCTGAGTCTTGCAACCACCCCTGCCTCTACCTCGGGTGAGACTTCATTTGCTTCACAAGTGTTGCTGAAAGGGACGGTAGTTAGGGTTTTTTTGGTGCGTTGTTGTAGCGTTGAACCCTGGGTCTGCCCCTGTGCCAACAACGCCCCCACTTCAACATCTTCGTGTTTATGATTGTGAGGCATATGGTCATGTTCCTAAGGACAAGAAATCAAAGTTGGATAACAAGTTAGTGAAATCTATCTTCATCAACTATGGCGCTAGTGTGAAAGGGTACAAGATTTGGGATCTTCCACTTGGGAAATTTTGTTGGCTCCCAAATTTTCAGGTGAATATCGTGCACATGCACAAAGGAAGTTGTGTGCACCCATTCCATTTTTACGCGCATTGAAGAAGTTGTGTGATGGGAAATAAGAGGCGCACATGCCAAATCAAGTTGTTTTAATGCATGCCAGTTCAAGTGTTAATGTTTCATCGAAAGATGCAAAGGAGATCTAGATAAATAAAGTACAAACAAATATTAGCAAGAAAGGACGAGAGATTCAATACAGAAAAATGAGAAAATATATTCACACTACTCTAATAAGCTAATCAATGATGATCATTGTGATCATTGTGATACAATGAATGAATGGAATACACCCATATATAAGACAAAAAAATCTATAATTAAGAAAATAAATCAAGAAATTATCTTTCCTTAGGAATGCATGCATGCATAATAGTGATGGTCTAAATAAAACTAGTTAGCTAACTCGTACTGAACTAGTGTGTCGAAAATAGTAATTTCTCCAACACCCCCCTGAACATCACTATGGATTAAAAAATGAGTCCCGAAAACTAGGCCATATTAGGTACTCATGTACAATGCAACTAATGAACATTGACTAAGAATGAGGAAAGAGGGAAAACCATGTGGGAACACCCCCCCCGCACCCTCAAAAGACAATGCATCAAAAGAAGAAAAGGAAATTGCTAGGCAACTGTTTTCTTCATTCCAAGATGATCCCACAAAGTCTGAAAATTTATCTTAATGAAAGTATTTGTGAATATGTATAAATATTTATGGATATGATGAAGTCCTTTGGAAACATGTCTAGCCTTGGGCCTCTTGATCTTGTGGACCCATCTGCACCTGAAAATATTCCTTTTTGGTGGAAGTGGAACCAAATCCCAAGTCTGATTCTTTAGGAGTGAGTCATACTCCTTCTGCATGGCTTCTTCCCATAATGGATTTCCCACAACCTCAATGTAAAGTTGCAGATGAAAATATTGAACCATATAGCAATGCATGGGCATCATTGGTTCATAAGCTAAAATTACATGAGAAGGCTCCTCATGATGAGATTGAGTCCTCCTTGAATCCAATGGATTCCTTGAAAGAAAACATGCTCCATGAAGTGTGTATTGTGCCCACTTGGGCATCTACTGAAGCTTCGGCACTAGATCCGTATCTGGATGTACTACCTGCTCATTTCCATGTACAAAATTTGTATAGAATCATCTCTAATGTCTAGAACTGATGGAAGCACAAGAGTATCTGCATGTTGAACTGGAGGTGCATGAAAATTACTCTCCTTATGTGTAAGTATAAAATAGGGTTCATCTTCAACAAACTTAGTGAATTTATACAACCTTGATTTGTGATCTACCTCACCAATTGCAATAATGGAATTTTCATGCATGTCAAGCACAAAAACTGAATCTGATGTAAATTCAACCTTTTTACCTTTCTAAGCGATTTGATAAAATGAGAGAATATTCATAGAGAGATTTGGAACATGTAAAACATTCTCAAAAATAACATTAGGGAATTCCATTCACCCCTCTTCTGCTATTGCTACTGGAGTATCATCCCCCATGAGAATAGGAGGTCTTGAGCATGAACTCAAAGAAGTGAAAACTTCCTCTTTTGTTTCCATATGATGTGATGCGCCATAATATAATCCATGAGTCAGATGAGGAATTAATTGAAAAAAAATCATGATGATTACCATTCTTACACGCATGATCTTCTTCCTTCTTCTTCTTGGATCCTTCTGGAATGAAGTTTCCAAGGTTGTTCTGCTGAAGTACTTGTGCTATAAGATCGATATGTTTCTTCATGGATGTGGATTCTTCATGATTTGGTTTATTGTAGTAAGTGCACTTCTTTCCCTTCTTCTTCTTCTTGGAATTTGAAGAGTCTTTGGAACCTGAAGAATCGTTGAAGGGTTTGGAATACCCCTCCTTATTTGACTCTAGATGTGATTTCCCTTTTCCTTTCTGTTTGGGTGATCATTTTCCATCATGCATGGTTAGTGTATGTGATTTTGGATCCTTGATTAGGCCCATCTGAATGAGTTTTTCCTACTCATGTGTGAGAGAATCAATGGATTGATCCATGGTAGGCATATTCCAATTTGTTCCCATGAGATATCTTCTAGAATGGAAAGTGGAAACATAGACAATACATTCTGGTCCTAGCTTAGCCAAGATTGTTAGAATAAGTTGGTACACTTGTTTAGATTTATCAATACCACAATATGCCAAGATCAATATCAAATATTTAAACTTGGTAAATAAATCATGTATATTATTAAAAAATTTAGAATCTAAGGTATTCAACTCTACATCAAGCATATGTCCTCTCATCTGATCATGTTTTCCAAAGAGACTTTCCAAGGTGGGAAAGACCACATTTGGAGTCTTGAATATGGAAACACAAAACCATAAATTAGATGAAATCAATTCAAGAATAATTCATGTGGCCTCATCCTTTCAGTTCTCCCATCTGGTCTTCTCAATTGTTGATGTAGGTTTTGTTTTTGTCACCATCATCAAGTTGTACAATCCTTTCCTTTTGAGTTGCAATTCATCCTTGGGCTTCTAATAAAAATAATTGTATGGTGTGAGAATAATCAACAAATTTAACTAACAAATTGGTGTCTTATCCATATCTCCCACTGTTTCTGAGAACCCCTAAAAATTCACTCTCAATATGCAAGTGAAAAAATTGAGAAATAATTGCAAAAAGGGCACTTTAAGAGGTTGTCACACCTTTCCTTCATACAAAGAGTGAAAAACACCTAGTTATCGCACTTTGGTAGTGTACTAGAGTGTGTGTTAAGGTCCTAACCCGCACATAGGTAGATCAATGTATTCGGATGTAATAAAGGTGAATATTAATAAGACCTTTCAATAAAATAGAATAAGGTGGATGTAAGAAGACCTAATAGAAGCTTCTGCTTCTAGAAAGATCTTCCTCTAGATGCTTCTCTTAATAGAAATATTTAGTATAAATAAGGGTCGAGGGTATGAAAACCCTAGCTTGGATATTATTGTAACAGAGCACTTCTCGACTGGAGGTTGCCCCCTCGAAGAGGCCTGTGAACATTTCTTTCTGAATCAAAGTGCTTTTCTATTGCTTTTTCGTATATCATTTATGTGTATTGTGAAGATTATGCTGGATATTTTACTGTTATTCTGCCATTTCTAGCATTTTATTTATGTTATGCATATTTTATATATCTGCTATCTTGCAAGTGGTATCATAGCACTTTCCTTGGCAAAAATTGTGGGTATTTTTTTTTCCAGGGTAGAGACGTATTCCGACGTCTTTAAGCCACAGAGATTTGTCATTACATGCATAAACCTGTGGTTGAGGGATTCATACACGCAGGAAATACAAGTGGTTCTTAAGCGCACATCTGTTGGCCACCCTTGTAACCCCTGTTGGTACCCCTTCGAGTGGTAGCGCATCAGACATCACCTGTGTACGGATCGGCCTAGATTTCCTGAA
>ML777861.1:203983-217547 GCA_009831015.1 Picea engelmannii
CTTTCCAAGTATGCTCATTTTTGTTCTCTTCACCACCCATTTACTGCATCCACGGTGGCTCAAATTTTCATGGATCAGGTCTTCAAGCTTCATGGCATGCCAAACTCTATTGTTTTTTATTGAGACCCAACTTTCAAAAGCAATTTTTGGCAAGAACTGTTTAAGCTACAAGGCACACAATTGCATCTCAGCTCATCTTATCATCCCCAGACAGATGGTCAAACAGAAGTCGTCAACAATTGTTTGGAAACATATCTGAGGTGCTTTACCTCTGAAAAACAACACCAGTGGGCTCAATGGTTACCCCTTGCCGAATGGTGGTACAACACTACATACCATACAACCACTCACATGACTCCTTTTGAAGCAGTGTATGGACAGAAGCCACCGTCAGTTCTCTCATACTTACCAGGTACCTCAAAGGTCCAGGCGGTTGACCAAACACTTATAGTCTAAGAGGATATCCTTTGTACCCTTAACGAGAACTTGGTCATGGCCCAAAATAGAATGAAGCAGCAAGCAGATCAAGGTCGCTCTGAACGTCAATTTGTAGAAGGGGATTAGGTGTTTCTGCGACTGCAACCATATAAGAAAAATTCCCTCAAGGCCGAGTAGTGTCAGAAGCTAGCACCCAAATTTTATGGCCCTTACATAGTTCTCAAGCGTGTGGGACAAGTCGCATATCAGTTAGCTCTGCCCAGTCAGTCGAAGCTACATCCTGTTTTTCATGTTTCATGCTTGAAGAACGTGATTGGCACCAGGTGCCAAATTCAAACCAACCTTCCAGAGTTAGCTGAAGAAGGATCCATTTGGCTACAACCAGAAGCAGTTTTGGACCAGCGGGAGCATTGCCTGCGTCAGAGAACCATCAAGGAAGAGCTAGTATAGTGGCAAGATATGACTCCAGCAGATGCCACTTGGGAACCAACTACCATTCTGCAACAGTTTCCACATCTCAAGCCTTGAGGACAAGGTTGTTTTTAAGGGGGCAGACATGTTAAGATCCTAACCCGCACATAGGTAGATCAATGTATTCAGATGTAATAAAGGTCAATATTAATAAGACCTTTCAATAAAATAGAATAAGGCAGATGTAAGAAGACCTAATAGAAGCTTCTGCTTCTAGAAGGATCTTCCTCTAGATGCTTCTCTTAATAGACATATTTAGTATAAATAAGGGTCGAGGGTATGAAAACCCTAGCTTGGAGATTATTGTAATAGAGTGTTGCTCGACTAGAGGTTGCCCCCTCGAAGAGGCCTGTGAACATTGCTTTCTGAATCAAAGTGATTTTCTATTGCTATTTCATATATCATTTATGTGTATTGTGAATATTATGCTGGATATTTTACTGTTATTCTGCCATTTCTAGCATTTTATTTATGTTCTGCATATTTTATATATCTGGTATCTTGCAGTGTGACAAGTCCAAAATTGGAAAATTTTGTAAATCTAGGGTGCGAATGTCGCACCTTTCGACAGGGAGAGGGTGCGACAACTTAACTTGTCACGCTTTTCAACTAAGAAAGGGTGTGACAACGATTGTTACACAGATTTTGCTCGTCGAAACTCCAATTTTCCTTATTCTCTAGCTTGTCTGGATTTCTCCAAGTAGCGTAGCTTTGATACCATGTCAATGTTTGATCGAAATTTGCATAGGAGATCTAGCTAAAGCAAGTATAAATAAATCTTATCAAGAAATAATGGGAGATTCAATATGGAATAATGAGAAAATATATTCATACTACTCCAATGAGCTAATCAATGATGATCATTGTGATACAATGAACGAGTGGAATACACTCATATATAAGACATAAAATTCCATAATTAAGAAAATAAATCAAGTAGTTAGCTTTCCTTAGGAATGCATGCATGCATAATAGTGATGGTCTAAATAGAAAGTCTAAAATAGAACTAGTCAGTTAACTCCTATTGAACTAGTGTGTCGAAAATAGTAATTTCTCCAACATCAAGTTATACCAATGTGCATTGACCCGAGTTTTATGATTCATGCCATAAATCAAGAATATAACACATGCACGCCAGAATCAATAAAAGAATCTTTAGGAAATCTTCTTGAATGATTACTACAAATAGCACGAGGGATTGTGGAGGAGAAAGAAGATGATCTAGAAAGGTCATTGAGATTGCCGCAATTTAAAATGTGGAATGTGGAATGCATGTGGCTAACAAAAGCATGTGGGACTAGCTATCAGTTGAGTGAGTGGAGCATAACTAAAAGTGATTGACTTCCAGAGCATAGAAAGATATAAAAGGAAGCAAGGAAAACATAAACATAGTTGGTTATCTCATTAGTCAGTTGGTTGTTGATGTTGTTGTTTATTAATGTTTTGGAGCTTACTCTGAGCATATGTTTATGTAATGTCTCTAGATGTAAGTATGATTCTTTCATATCCATATATTATGAACATATGCACATGGCGTGCTGTAATGTAACAATGAGGAAATGCATGAAAGATAAGGGCTATGTTGTTGTCAATATATGAATTGCTTAATGTATGGTTGTGGTGATGGAGTGAAGATAATAAAGATGCATTGATTCTGGTCTCATGATGTGTTACTCATGTGTTGTTTGAATGTGTTTGTTTATTATATACACTATTAATTGTTACATTAATATATAATGGATTCTATGAATATCATCCAAGATGGATCTTTGTGTGTCTACTCCTTCATCCTCAACACAAGACCATATGGTCTCTATGATTATCATGGCATCTTAGGTGAGACCTTCTTACATATTTGGATGAGTATTGATATGTTGATGTCTTAGGGTTTTTGTTGGTTACCTCTTGACAAACCCTTGATCTTAACCCCCCAACATTAAGGAATATGTGCATAAGCATGAAACAATCCAAAAAATGATTCCATTGTTGGGACCTAAAGGTTTTGTATTGAGTGATGAAGGAAAAGAATGAGATGGTATCCATCTCTAGAGGAAACTCAAGATTGGTTGACCATGAAGGAAGATGAGTTTTCTTGGTGTGAAACTCAAGGTATGAATGTCAACGTGGAACAATGGAAAGATAGGTATCTCTACATTCATATGCATGGAATTTTCTTTGTTGAATTTCCCTATCTATTGTATGAATGTTTGAAAAGGATGACTACCATTAATACTACTTTCAGTCTACTAGAGTCGATAGTTTGGGATCAAACCACAATTTATAGGGTGAAGGTATAAGATACTAAGTGAACTTGAGCCATTGATTTCTAGTTTTCTCAACTGAAAGATGGGTACATAATTGAATTTGTTGCATAGTAAAATGATTCTTTCAGTGAAGTTGAAAGGAAGTTCATGGAAGGTCCTAGAAGAAGGATGCTGGAAGAAATCCCACTCTAGATAAAGATGTTGTTTGTGGAGAAAGGTTTGATGTGCATGAATCCTAACAATATGGCTGAGTAGACTCCCATAGTATTGTAAGGGGGATGAAAATACGAGGGACAAATGAAAAAGGATATGGATCCGTTGAGGAGGATACAACAGTTGTTGAGATGAGGTGAGGAGTAGAATGGACCTAGATGAGTAGAGGAGAGATAAATATGAAAGGTACATAAGACGAGTTGAATATAGAAGGAAAGAGAAACAAACAATTGGAAGGAAGTTAGAAAGGGGAATATTACAATGGGTAAGCCCAATATGAGGATAAAGGATACCTCACCAGGAGTAAGTGTGAGAGAGTTTGATGTGTTAGAGAGGAGCACTGATGAGGATAGGCCCACGAAGAGGCATGGCATTGGGAGTGGGGTATCCAGTTAAGATACTACTAGTAGTAGTGGTATAAGGGGCTCGAAAGATGAAGTTTGAACTCCTTGGTTGTTGCAGAGTGTCGCAACTTCAGAGGAAGATGTAGTGAAACGTAGAGGCATAAGAGAAGGATAAGACAATGTATGATCCCCTAGTTATGGGGGATAAAAATTAGTAATAGTAGATGGTATTGCATGGTTGTAGTTAGGAATATCTCTAGGTTTCCTCATGAGAAGTGTTAAAAGAAGATGGATTTACCCCCTCTTTGAACAATCCCCCTTACACATTTGTAATCAAGAGGAAATAACAACAGAAAACAAGGTGATTGGAGTAGGAGAAATAGAATGATAAGAAAGAAGAGAAGCGAAGAGTGAAGAAGAAGATGAAGTTAGCGCTACTTCGGAAGTAAGAGTATCAATATTGATATCTTTGACATCCAGTAGTCTAATAGGAGGACATAGTTTGATATTGAGGATGGAGAATCAGGATAGTGCCCTGAGGTTACCTATTTTCCATGAAACAAGTAGAGATGATGCAGAGAAACATTGGTTCACATGTGAGGATATATGGTCTATGAATAGGATCATAGATGAAGAATCAAATATTGCACAGTTGGAAACCACGTTCAAGGAAAGATCCTTGACATGGTACATGAGGTATAAGGCCACTTCACCAGTGGGACATGCAAGGTACCTAACAAAGATCAAGAGAGATATACTTAAGAAATTTTAGAAACCTAAGTTAGAATCTCAGTGTATTACATAGATCAAGGAGATTAAATAGAAGTAGGGAGAGACTATGTGGGATTATGATCAAGAGTTCAATATTATGCTTGATAGGTTGAAGTTACAAATCTAGGATGTACAACATAGAGAATGGTTCATTGCGGGGTTACTTCCCCATATATGATTCCCACTCACCCAAGAAAAGATGATGACATAGGAAGAAGTGGTAGAAATTTCAATTCACTTAGAGGATACACCAGAAGGATGAGATACAGTAGGAGGGTTGGAATAGGTAAAGTCTCAGCTCACTAACCTAATGATGCCATTAAAAGATATGGTAAAGGAAAATGTAGTGCACGAGCATGTATTATGCACCATGATTCGGATAAGGGCCATCATAGAGATGGGTTTCATGTACTTGGTAACTATCTGGAGACAGATGCACCGAGTCCATTTCCAACTGGACCTTAGATGAAATGGTGCAAAATTTGTAGATAGTGGGGCCATGTACAACCCCGCTTCCCAATGTTGGAGAAATATCAGAGGACGCTACATCATAATCCATTTTTTGAATTATGTAAGTCTATGGAACATGATGTCAACAACTTGCAGTCACTCCAATTGATGCAAGACCATACCCACGATGTATTACAAGTACAAGAAGAACAAAAGGGTGGTGATTGTGGTGGTGTTGATAGAGGTGGATATCAAGGAGGTCCTCGAGGTGGATATGGATGTGATCACGGATGAGGATATGGAGGAGGGGGAGGAAGACCCCATGATTTTTTTAACCATGGAGAGATAGGTTATGTGTCAAGGTTATGTACCAAACCACACACTCTCTATGGGTATTGTTATATCCCAAAGCATGTTAGAGAGGATTTTCCTTATTTGTTGAAGAAGTGGGAAGAGAAGAAGGAAAATTGCAACATGGTGCATGCAAAGCTTCATGGAAATAAGATGAAGGATGAGGAAGTTGGTGTCCAGGTTATTACCCAAAGTGGAGTGAAGAAAATAATGGATTTCAAGCATGGTGATGGATCAGGTCAAAGGTTGGAGGGGAAGATAAGGAAGGTGTTGCATCCCCCTCCTAAGTTTGATGTTTCTAAACATAAGCAATGTTTAGATGACATGTGGAGGGACATATAATAAGAAAGAGCGCAAGAGGAGATGCAATGCATGCCACAAAGGTCTCTTGAGGAGGAATGGATTCATGAAGAAGTTCAACATGTGACATAAAGGTCACTAGAAGAGGCTCATTCCCATGAAGAGTTACAACGTGTGACATAGAGGTTGTTGGTAGAACTCATGTGCATGAAGAAATACAGTGCATCACATAGAGGTCATCAAAAGAAGCACACATGCAAGAGGAGATGTGATGCATTGAACAAAGAGTGACTGAGGAAAAGGTGCAGGAGCAGTTGAAGTGCATGACATGCGAAGAAGAACTGCATGACATGGGTTGCGAAATATATATTGAAGATAAATTAAGTAACTTCTTACATTGTTGTTTGAGATTCTTAAATGATCATGATGGTTCGAGAAATTTGACTCATATGTTAGCAATGTACATGGGATAACAAGGGATAGAAATAACTATATCACTCTCGTATTAGAAAGGGATCTGTATCAGTTCAACAAGCAGAAGCACATAGGAGAAAAATTCAAGATGATATATAAACATGGGAGTTATGTAATGGATGGGGTCTTGGATATAGGTTCCTACGAGAACATCCTGCTAAATATGTTATGGGAATTGATGGGTAAACCAAGTGTATTCTAGTCACCCATTTAGATGTGGTTGGAAAATCAGTACAAGATATATCCTATAGAACAACTGGTGCAATTTTAGGTGAACATAGAAGGGGTGAAGATGAAGATTGACTTTGAAGTCATAGAGATTGTGGATGATTCTAATCCCTACAATGCCCTAGTTGGCATAGATTGGGAATTTGATAATAACACGATATTGAATTTAAGTAAGAGGAAGATGTCATTTGAGATGGACACCCTGCATGTGATCACAACTCTATATCCTAATGAATTCGACAAGTAAAATGAGTTGATGGATGAGGGGATGTGGAGATCTGTTATTGAGAATATCTATAAGATCATAGGGTGTAGGAAATATTATATCAATCCCATCGCAGATGGAGAGCTGAGTTGGTGGAGCATAAAGTCCTATGATATCAATTCCAATGACTCCTTAGAGAGGTGGAAACAAAATATGTATGAGGTCTCTACCTGAATATATTATTGAATAAGTAAAGAAGTATGTTGGATTGGCTCTAAGATATGTGATGCACCATGATTTAATGGGATGGGGCCAATGAAGGCCTTATTACTACAGATGGAGAAAACTATTTTGGAGGATCACCTGGTGGTGGGATTCATCAAAGTGGTCAAAAAATAGAGACAAAAGGCATGGCATGATCATAATATCCACCATAAAATTCTCCGACCAAGTTCCCTGGTGTTGTTATATGAAAAAATGTTTTTACAACACCCTGGTAAACTACGTATGTGATGGTTCATTCCATTCCTCATGGTCCTATGGTCTCCACTTATTGAACCTGTGGCATAGAACCTATGTTTGTGGGATATTAAATAATACCCTTAATTTCACTAGATATTGAAAAATACCTCCCAAAATCCTTTTGTTGAACCCCGTCCCAATACATCTTTCCCATTAAACAAATCCCTATTTTTACTATATATCCTAGATTATTACTAGATTTCCCTTTTTATACCTCCTAATAACTATAACCTCCTCATACCCTGCATCATTGCCACCCCCACCAATACCTACAATATATTGACCCTATTTTTCACAATTTTAAAACCCATTTTATGAATGAACGTGATAAGATATTGGTCAACAAGGTGAAGCTCCCATTCGCATGGTCCACGTCAACGGAGTTCGAGCCGCCAATATGGATACGCTACAGGGAGATCCTCTCAAAGGATTTGTTAATGGCAATAGGTTGAAAGTGTACTATGGTTCGCAAGGGTCACTTGCCACTTATACATAGTTCTCCATCCTGGTGTTTGATAGTGTAGGATTAGCGTAAGATGTACAATATGTAGAAGAGTACATAGTAAGAATAATTCCCCTTTTTGGCTTCACAACATACACTCTAATCACATAAGTGGACTAGATCGATTGACAAGATTTGCAGATTCCAAAGATCTCAATTTTGGGTTGAAGTTATGTCTTTCGTACAAGGTACTGGCTATGGCAAGGTATTTACACAGGACTAGGATGATTTACCCAACACTAAATTTTTTTATGATTCTATTAATCAGGGTTAGTCAAGTCCATATTGGGTAACCCAGGAAAAAGCACACCCTCCACAAAGACGTTCATATAAATGGATTCAATGACACCATGAGCCCTGAAGTATGCCCTAAAACCATATCACTCTCATACTTACTCTTGAAGGGTTTTTACTTTCCCTTGTCACTCTAGGGACCTATCCCTCTACCTATGTTATTTTATTTCCTTTCTAGGTGGCACACCTAATCAGGTTAGATGAATCCCCTCCCATACTTAAACTTGGCAACTCACATGCGGTCTTGGGCTAGTGTGACACTTGAAGGGGATACTGAGGTGAATTTTCTTGCATGAATTATATCTTAAGTTGCAGGTTACATTGCATGTTTTAAAAACTAATGTTTCTTATGAACTTTGGCTAACCATGTTTTATACATTGATTTTTTTTGGATGGCCCTGACATGGTTCTTTGAGAGACGTCCTAGGTTTATACCCAAGAAGTTGTGCCTTTATTTCAATACCTTGACACGTGTGATGGAGATTAATGGGTCGTTCAGTGACTCACCACCATCATGATTTGGATTTCACATCATCATAACCCTAGATGATGGACATATGGGCTTAGTTTGAGAAGATCCAGTCATTATGGCACAGTGATGGGATGAAATCCTCATAGACTGGGCAGAGTACCCCAGGGCGTATTTACACATATGATGGAGGGAAGTGAAACAACAATGACTAATGAATTATTCATATATGAGATATAGTCCTCCTCTCCTTGGAAACAACACATTGAATCCCTTGATATCACCCTCTTGACCTTGACATCACCTTCTATGGTTTAAATTTTTTAGGGTTTGATGGATGGATGGGTACCAAAGATGATTTGGAATGACCTTAGTGATGAGACACCTCACTTGACACTTGATTCAACTTGGAGGATTTTATGTGGAATTTGGAGGCCCTACCGTAGCTTTTGGAGGCTTGATGTCACCACACTAGGACTTGACGTCTCACACGTGTTTCCATTTTGATGTATTTTAGCATTTGTTACACATTGTAAATGTTATGTGGGAATTTTTGTGATTCTAGACCTCATATACGAAGGCTACCCTCACTTCATTTTTACCATCATCTTTCACTCACCTTTGTGGGTAACACATCTAAAAAAAATTCCCTCTAAGGTTTAATAAATCTCTCTCTCTCTCTCTCTCTCTCTCTCTCTCTCTCTCTCTCTCTCTCTCTCTCATGTGCTTGCATTGGAATGGTCTCTTTTGGATGGATTTGCTGATTTTTTATGGATATTTCTGCAATTAGGGCTACATTATCTTGGTTTGTTAGATAAAATAAGTGTATTTCTACAATTTGTTTTCATGCTATTAATTTTTATGGTGAAATTGATATTTTTTGCAAGGATTCTTGTTTGGTGAAACCCTAAGAGAGGAACATAAGTGATTATTCCTCTCACAAGGTTGTGTTTGTCTAAAAATTGGTTAATTGTCCTTGCTAGGGTTAGAACCCTAAATCCCTAAAGTGGTATCAATTTAGGATTTTATCCCTAGACTTTTTATCTTTGAACTAGTTGAAGCTACAAGAAGGGAGGAACAACTTTTAGGGCCCAAATGTGCTTGCACCCTAGAAATTATTCTCCTCAAAATATAAGACCTAAGGCCCAAATGTGCTTGCATCTCAACGTTTAGATCCTACCTCTTGGTTTCAGGTAGGCCAACCTTATATATTATTAGCATTTGAAAGAATCCATAACACTTAAAGACATTGGTTTTAAAACATTCTCATGGTAAATCGATTGATGAACTCACTTTCTAAAAAATCTCAAGATTTCTACTAACTACACTAACACCAACATTAGAAAACTCAATAAATTTCTCGACATTGTTATAAAAGGTTTGCTACAACGATCTAAAAAACTTTCATTTGTTGCATACACTCATATAAAGGTGGCTTGCCTCATTCAAAAATTGCCTCTAACAATTTT
Organism: Picea engelmannii; assembly: GCA_009831015.1. Classification (NCBI taxonomy): domain Eukaryota; kingdom Viridiplantae; phylum Streptophyta; class Pinopsida; order Pinales; family Pinaceae; genus Picea; species Picea engelmannii. Next base: position 213,749 of record ML777861.1, read on the forward strand.
ATAGTATTCTATTGGTTCCATGCTAAATTTTCATGGTTAATTGTGGAATTTCTAAGCACTTATTATTTCTTATGTTACAAATTACTTATTGTTGGTATAAGATTGTGTTACTATTGTAGTTTGAAAAAAAAAAAATCTAACCTGTCTAGTATCTAAAAGAGGTGTTTATTGCATACTTGAGCTTGGGAATTGTTATATATATGTTGTAAAGTGTTCTTGTTATGGGAAGGTATCAAATCATGAACCTATTATCTTTCCTTGACCTAGAAAAATCATCTAATGATCAAGATAGAGGGCAATAGGACTGGCTCATAAAATTTCCATTTGATTCCTTGAGGTCACCAAGGAAGCCTTCCTTGTGGTGGACCTCTTCCATCACTAAAATGAGGGAATTCCTTACTAAGGTGACAGTGTGATGCAGGAGCATCGTTAGAAAGAACGTGTGGTAGGACAACTCAACGCCTTGGAATCATTTCAAAATCTTAACTCTGGTGTTTACTACGAATCTTTTGGAGATGATTGAAAAATGGAAGAAGATCAAACGCTTGGAAGCTTAATGATCACAAGTGATCTGGGAGTTTCACTCCTAGTCTTGAATGCAAATGAACTTAGATAGCAGCTAGGTTTTGTTTTCGAGTAGATGAGTATTCGGGGGGGAACCCTAAGAACCCTCACAGATAAATAGAGGTTTTGTATGCCCGAATGAGGCTACTGTGAGTTAGTAAGAAATTTTTGAGTTTTTAGTTGTTGTTTTGGTCATAGCTGTATCCATTTACTTTTGAATGAATATAATAGAGGAAAATTGATCCAATGCATGGTGTTGTTATTGTTTGCAATTCCCTGTTATTGTTGTTTTCATGAATGAATGAATTTCGTTATGAGTGCATGAAATTGTGATATGTTTTCATAAGTTTAAGTTGTTTCTCTTCGATTGAGTCTGTGCAAGGTGGGCACACCGTCCACAAGGAGTGCGTTGAAAAAATGTGTTTCAATTTCGAAGATCAGAAGAGATAGCGTGAAACTTTCCCTTTGCAAGGTGTGCAAAGTGACTGCTGCAAGGTGTGCACAATCGTCTGCAATAATTCAATCATTGTGTAAGAATTTGTTGCAAGGAGTGCACAGATCCGAAACTTGATTAAGTGTCTAAGTGACTCTTTAATAGGTCAAGAGAGAAGAAGACGAGAAAGCTCAGAAGAGATAGTGGGAAAATTATTCAAAGGAAGGAAGATTCTAAAGATTCTGAATCACCGGCTAAGATCCGTCCAGGAGGGAGCAGAGTGCACTCCAGATCGTTGGATCTAGGCAAGGCATGCGAACTTTGAGTTCTGGAAGCACAAAGTAGAACAGATTACCAAAGTTTTGAAGTCCCGAAGAGACTAGGAACTGTCCATTGTCAAGAGGGATATGTGGTGCAAGATCCATAACTCCGGAGGAAAATCACTTCAAGAGTTTGTGAACAAGAAGGAAGCGAAGTCGTCAAAGAGCCGAAGAGAAATTTTTGTCATTGGTCACCAGGGGGTTACATGTCAATGTATATAACACTCCGACGAAAACACTCCGAGAGAAATGAGTGTGCAGAAGTTGAAATCCCCAAAGCTCGAATCGCCGAAGTGAATCATAACCGTCCGATTCAGAAGGAAACACGATAGATATCTGTGAACTCTGAGTGAAAACACTCTGGGAGAAATGAGTGTGTAGAAGTTAAAATCCCCAAAGCTAGAATCGCCGAACTGAATCGTAATCGTCCGATTCAGAAGGACATGCGACAAAGATCCATGAAATCCGAGGGAAGGCGAAGACTGAGAATTGGAAATCCATGAAGCCTGAATAACCAAAGTGGGTTATGGTCATTGATCTGCAGGAGACATGCGTCACTAGATCGTGAACTCTAGGTGTAAGCATTGTGGAGAAAGTAATGTTTGAGAGTTGAAAATTTTGAAACCCAAATCGACGAAGAAGATCATGAACATTGATTTGAAAGGGGCATGTGTCAACAGATTGTGGAGATTTAAGAGGGCGTGATCCAGAGAGAAGGAAGGAAAAATGACCGATCTGAATTGTCGGTTCAGAAGCACTATCAATACTGTGAGATCGATAGTCATCTCGCATTGTAGGGATAGGAGGTGCTTGAGTTTTAGAAATTTGAGAGCAGGCCACAATTAAGACCACAATTTTGACACAAGGACACATGGTGGCTTGAGGTGAATTGTGGGTTGAAAATTAGTTTGGTTCCAAACAAATCTTGACCACGCCTGCAATCACGCGTTTACATGAGGCCATTTACCAAGTTCACATCAAGGAGGGGATTATCAGAAAAGGAGCTAGCACCCAAACTCTAAGATTTAGCAAGCGCGAAGAGGGAGGTCCCAGGTGCCATAGGACCTAGACCAGAAAGCCAAAAGGGCCCGTGTTTAGATATAGAACAAGACCATCAAGGTTTCAGAGAGTTGTTTGACTCAAGAATTGGAGATCCTTGACTAGGAGGTCGTGAAACCCTTAGGAAATAAGGGGGTCTGCATCAAGTGGTATAAGAGAAAAAAATTTCTTGTAGACAATAGGCAAAGGATATAAGAGAAAAAAGAACTAAAATTTGTACTCTGTGTGTGAGAGACAGTAAACACAATGCCACTGAGGAGACGAGTGGAACCACCTTTAGCCAATCGTGTTGTAGAAAGAGAAATGTGAGAGTTCGTGCAAGATTAGAGGCGATGGAGGAAACAAAGAGGAGGGCACCTGATGCTGAAGACATCAATGATGTAGAGAGTGAAGAATATGCAGGGGAAAATGTTTCCGAAGAATCCTTGCTAAGAGAAGTTGTTATATTGGGAGCTAGAGACAAGATAGAGGTCCCAAAGAAATTTTGATGGTGAAGAGCTATTGGATTGGATAAGATCCGTGGACAAATACTTCAACTATGAATATGTCGATGAGGAGAAAAGGGTTAGACATGCTGTCACCAGGATAAAAGGACATGCAAAACTGTGGTGGGATGAACTACAGGCGGAGAGGAGAAGTAAGGGAAAACAAAAGATAAATAATTGGGACAAAATGGTAGCCAAGGTGAAGGTTAAATTCATGCCCAAATATTATCAAATCAATCTGTTCAGGAAGTTGCATAACCTAAGACAGAATGGTATGGCAGTTAAAGAGTACATAGAGGAGTCGTACAAGATGAACATCAGAATTGGAGAAAGAGAGAAAGATGAAGAAAAAGTTTCCAGGTATACAAATGGCCTAAGGTATGAAATCTAGGATGAGATCAACATGATGTCAGTAAGGACAGTGGAGAATGCTTATCAGTTTTCACTGAAGGAAGACAAGAACTTGGCCAGAAAACAAAGCCAGTGAGGCAGAGGTAGAATCCCGACCCTGAACAAAGACAAGGGAGTTTCCCATGACAAGGCACATAAATCAAAAGACGAGACTGAAAAACCACACAGTCACTCGGAAAGAGGAGGAAGTTTCCGAGGAAGACAGGGTAGTGGAAGAAGTTATTCTAGAGGAAGGGGAAGAAGCAAAGGGGGAGAAGTGAGATGCTATGCATGTGGAAAGACATGACATATGTCTTGGGAATGTCCTGAGAAAAAGAAATAAGGGGGAGGTGAAGCTCACATTTCAGAAGCACAAAGAAGGAATGTTGAAGCAGAAGGAGCGGAGGATGGAACAACCCTGATGTTGAGAAAGGTTCTCTTAAAACTAGAGGAAAAAATTGAGAAGCCAGTTCAGAGGAACAATCTCTTCAGGATAGCTTGCAAGACTAAAAAAATTGTATGCAAGGTGATAATTGATAGTGGGAGCA
>ML777861.1:235914-254394 GCA_009831015.1 Picea engelmannii
AGTCTAATCAGTGTAGGCCTATAATCCCCCCCACACACACATATATATATATATATATATATATATATATATATAAATATAAAGCAAGCTGTTTAATTCTGTGATGATACGGCTCTTCTATCTGTTTCAGGTTTTGAGCAATGGAATATACAAAAGCGCAATCCACCGCGCAATAGTGAACCCCTCGCAATCTCGTATCTCTATTCCAACGTTCTACTGCCCTTCTCCTGATGCAGTGATTAAACCCGCTGATTCATTAATAAACCCTGACAATCCTGTTCGTTACAGAAAATTCACCTACCAAGAATATTATCACAAGTTCTGGAACGAAAGTCTGGACGGTAAGACCTGCTTGGATTATTTTACTGTTATTGATACCAGTAGTCCTGCAAAAGATGAAACCATTAGCCATGATGGGTTCAGATTGCAAGATGCACCCATCTGATCTCTAGTGCTGCAGCGTACAAAACAGAAGAAAGTTCAAAACATTTTTAGCGGTGCACATGGAGTTGACTTGACCTGAGTTTACTGCCTGTTTGTCTGTTTTCCTGAATTGTGAACGGTAAAAGGAAGGCGCGAGGAAGATTACGCTGGTCGCATATGGGCTATTCCCGCAGGCGCGAGGATTTCTTTCCAGGGGTCACGTGCAGATCTTTCTTATCTTGCTTTACTTTTGAATAGTAGAACATTAAAGTGTTATTGTTATTGTTTGTACTTAATAACAATAAATGAGTATTCTAAGAGATAGCTGTACTTATAACAATAAATGGGTATTCTAAGAAAACATTTATATATAAAATTTCAAAACAATAATATCAAACTTTCAAATTCTAAAAGATCAATGTTGGCTGTACTTATAACTAGCACAGCCACAATTACGTGACTTATTAACGTCGAAAGGCATATTAAAATGAAATCTGGTCAGCACATAAATGAAACCAAAAGTAGTTAGCACAGAAATGAAATGAAATGCGGTCAGCATGGCCACCACTCTGTGCTAATATCTTAATATTTTTTAATCAAGTAGAACGTGGCAATAAGTTAGTGAACACAATAATTTTTAAACAAGATTAGGTAAATGTAAAAAAGTAAACATATAAGCTTAACAGCTCGGAAGTTAATGGATGAAATCAGAGCCATTCATTTATTGTGACGACTAAGAATATTCTAGGCATATTTAATCTCGTCCATAAAAAACGTATTAAGAACTAAAAACCTATTAAATGTGCCCATTGTCAATAGGTGTACTCCTTTCCGCGTAACAATAGATTGATATGACCATGATTCCTTCAAAATTAAAAAATTATCTCTATTCTAATGTACTGACATTTATTCCTATAAGTTACTTTGTATTAAATTGAATAAATCACACATTGTAAGCTCACATAAACCTAACATCATATTGGCATGCCCATTTTTTAAGTGTCATTTTAGAAAAGCTTTTTAAAATTTGGACATTGTCTTATGTAACCTCTATTGGACTTACATTTATTCCTTAGTTACTTTGTATTAATTTGAATAAATCACACATTGTAGGCTCACATAAACCTAACAACATATGATCACATAAACCTAACATCATAAACATCATATTGGCATGTTTATTTTTTAAGTGTCATTTTAGGAAATCTTTTTAAAACTTGGACATTGTCTTATGTAACTTCCTTTTCAATTAATTTATTATAGGAAGTAGTGGTTTAGGAAGTAGTGGTTTATTTGATAGTTGATATTTTATTTATTATTCATAATTAATGGTTAAGCTGCCATAATGTTATGGAAAAAATCTTTAAATAACATAAAAATAAAAAGAAGTAACTAAGTTTTGAAAATGAAATAAAGAGAATGCATAAGAAGTTTTTTTTAAGGGGGCAATTTTTTTTTACAATATATCAAATGCACAAATGAGATTATATTTGAAACTATGTCTCCTTGGTATATGTAGGAGACAAATGGTACATTTACAATTAAAGGGTCTAGTTGACCATTAAAGGACCTAGCAATAATTTAATATCTAGGGCTTAACATCCCTCCCCTTCAAACAAGTATTCCCATAAACACTTGATAGTTATGGATGCTTCTGCATGAATAACTCTTCTTCCCATATCGCCTTGTCTACTTGTAGGTTCTTCCATTTGATTAGGTAAGTAATTGCTCAATTTTGAAGTTTATTGATCCATGTTTCAAAGATTGTTTCCAATTCTAGTATTATTTTTCCTTCATTAATCTATGGTAAAATAGTCTAAATTGAGATGTTGTCATCAATAACCTTCTTTAAACAAGAAACATGGAAAAATGGATGTACATGTGAAGATGGAGCTAACTCCAATTTGTAAGCCATACTTCAATCCTTTGCAACACCTTATAGAGACCACATCACTTGGGTGCTAATTTATTGTCCTTCTTCCATTGCTTGAGGGACACGAGTTTGTATGGTTGTAGCCTCAGAAATACCCAATCCCACACCTCAAATTCCCTTTTGCTACAATATTGATTTGCTTGTTGTTTCATCCTATTTTGTGTTATAGCCAACTTGTTGTTCAATAGTGTGAGAACCTTCTGTTGGTACTTTATGTGGTCCTCCATTCATTGAACCTCTATTTTACCTATCAAGGGTGATGTGATGGATGGAGGATGATAGCCATAAAGTGTGATAAATGGGGACACTTTTGATGAAGTATAGAGGATGTGTTGTATCACTATTCTGCCAAGAAAAAACACTTGACCCACTGTGTCTATTTATTAGATGCAAATCAATGAAGATACCTTTCTAGACATTGTAATGAGGATGGTAAGAGGAATTGTGAGCTAATTAAGTACCAAAACAAGAAAATAATTCAGTCTAAAAATTACTAGTAAAAATTGGATCTCTACCACTATCTCTACCACTAATAATAACTTTGGGGATTCCATGTAGCTTCTAAAATGTTTTCATGAATGATAAAATTATTCTATTATCTTTAAAAGGATGAGAAAAAGAGAAAAAAATGGGCATACTTTGTGAGTCAATCCACCACTATCATGTTGACATTATTTCCTTTTGACTTTAATAGACTTGTAACAAAATCTATTGAGACCTCTTCCCAACACTAACTTGGTATGACTAGTAGTTGTATTCGTGTCTTGATTATCTCTCCCCAATTTTGTTGGAAAATGAGAGATTCAATCACAAATGTTTGAACGTCAATTTTAAGACCTTCCCCCAAGAAATCTTTCTTCATTATGTGGTAAGTTTTTAGGAACCCTGAATTTCCTTCTATAGGAGAAGTGTGAAATTCTATAATGACCTTGTTCTTTAGTTGGGAATTCTTACATAAATATTGGTGATCTTGATGTCGTAGTGAATCATTCCTCCACATCGATTTACATAATACACTATGTTCCTCTTGTAGTTTTTGAATGAAATTTCATACCTTATGGTCTTGCTTCCATTCTATCCTTTCTTCTTCCACCCAATTAGATTGTAGAATGGAAATAGCACAAAGTAATCCATCTGTTTTTTCTTCTTTTCTTGAAAGTGTATGAACCACCACCTTTTGTTTTCCCTTTTTGTAGATAATTTCAAAGTCATAACTTAGCATCTTCACAACCCATTTTTTTTCATCTTATGAATATAATCATTATTTTGAGGAGTACTTATGATTATCATGATCTATTCATCCCTTGGGGTTTCTTCCTATTAGTTAAGGCACCACTTCTTAACTACATGCAATATGACCAACATTTCTTATCCATTAATGGGTTTGAGTAATTTTTTTCCTTTAAGCTAGCTATTCTCAAAGTAAAGGGGCCTTCCTTCTTGCAATAAACTACACCAGTGCCATTCCCTAAGGAAACCAACCTATGTTGTTCCTCATATATGATTATTTAGATTTAATATTCTTAAAAGATGTTATATGGAATTTGGATTTTTCAAATAAAATTTAATTAATTTATTAGCGATCACTTTAGGTATGATTCAATAACAATAATCCCCTTCTTAGGAATTCTTCATAAAATATGGTGTAGCATGGATCATCCTCATGCTGATTATTGGTGTAAGGATCTTCAACAATTTCCAAAGAAAGGAACTTTCACCAAGACCCCATCACTGAGTGAATGGAAGACACTTTTGTGAATTTTCCAATCCAAAAATTTTAATCTATCCAAACACATTTTTTTTTATTTTTTTATTTGTTGAACTTAAACTCTATATCTTTCCCAAATTTGTTCTTTATCAGTTGGTCGAATTCAATATTCCTGTCACCTATACTAGTGGATGCAAAAGGGTTTGGGAATTATTTTTGGTTCAGATTTTACCAAACCCCAGGAGCTTTGTATTGTAATTGCATGTATATATCATTTCCCTAACATCATCTCAATACGAAATATGAGGGGAATTTGCAAGGGTTTCCAGGGACAATATCAAGATCTGTATCTATTGTTTGATTAGTAATGTTTTCACTATCAAATTGGGATAATATCACTCACTTTGAGGGACATTTTTATCTTATATTTTTCCATATTGTCATCCCAAGAGTGAGAAGAAATGATAGCTCCATGGGGTAATTATTCCATTAGCATGAAGCTCAATAAATACACAAAGATTCAACCATTGGTCTTCTCCAACATCTGACTCTTGCCATCACCTATGATTCTTCATATGTACATTACCGCTACAAGTAACGCAACCTAAAAGGATTGCATGTCCAAAATTCCCCCCTTAATCTGAAGGGGTGTGTGTGAGTCCAAACATCATTCTAAACTTCTCAATTTTTTCTCTTCCAATCGTTTTGGTGAAGATGTCTAGAATTTGCTCATTTGTGGAACAATGTCTTAAGTGAATAGTATTGTCCTCTACATGATATCGAATCAAGTGGTACTTTGTGTTGATATGCTTGGTTCGATCATGGAATCTAGGATTATTAGCCAAATTTATTTAGAACTACTGTCAACTAGAAGAGGAGTAGAATTCACATGTTTATCCTGCAAATATTCAAGTATTTTCCTGAGCCACACAATCTCCTTCATTTCTTCTATAACTGCCACATATTCTTCCTCTTTTGTGGAATCTATTGGAACTGATTGTTTGTGTGATATCTAACAGATAGTTGTTGATCCAAGACTCATGAGATAGCCTGAAGTTGATACTCCATTTTACTTAATCCCATCAAAGTCTGAATCATAATATCTGATCAAGTTGAAGTCATCCACCTTAGAGTACTTAAGACCAAAATATTGAGTTCCTTTCAAGTATTTCAAAACTCTTTTTGCAGTAGACCAATGTCCTTCACAACAACAACAAATGAAATGTCTGGTCTAGTAGTATTAATATAGATAATACTTCCCACAAGCTGTCTATACTTGGTTGCATCCTCATATTCACTCCCTTCGTTTGATGTGACATTCAAATTCTATTCCATTGGAGTAGAAACAATATTGCACTCTGTCATGCCAAACTTGTTAAATAGTTCTCCAATTTACTTATTCTCGGAGATGAATATGTATTTTGGATTTTGTATCACTTCAATTCCCAAATAGTAGTGAAGATGTCCCAAATATGTCTTATTGAATCCTTTATTCAACTCTTTCTTTATGGATGCAATGAAGTTCTCATTGTTCGATGTTATGAACTGATCATCTACATATACTACAAGATACACAACACATTTTCCAACTTTCTTTAAAAAAAAAGTTGCATCGTCAAGATTGAAATGCTTGAAATTTAATTTCAGAAGATGCTCGATTAACTTTTCATACCACGATCATGATGTTTGTTTAAATCCATATAAGGATTTGACGAGATTGCATACCTTATGGTCTTATCCCTTTACAACAAAGCCTTCTGGTTGAGACATGAACATATTATCTTTCAAGTCTCCATTCAATAAGGAAGTCTTCACATCCATTTGATGGATTTTCCATCCATTTTTTTCTACCATGGAAAATAGAGTGTGGATGGTAGACCATTTTTTTGTGGGGGAAAAGGTCTCCTCATAATCAACACCTTCTTTCTTTGAAAATCCTTTCTCCATGAGCCTCTCATTGTTCTTATCAAGTGGGCCATCTGAGCTGTACTTGTTCTTGAATACCTAGTTGCAGCCAATAGTTTTGGTTCCATATGAAGGGTCCACCAACTTCCATGTCCCGTTCTTGATGAGAGCATTATATTCCTTCTGCATGGCTTCTTTCTATTCATCATGAGAATCAACTTATTTAAAGGAATTTGGTTCAAGGTTAGTAGATAAATTCAACTCACAATCATATGAAACTTCCATAGCATCTACATCACTTGACTTTGAATTATCTACGTTACCTTTATCTTGTTTTGAGGAAATTCAAGTTCATGTCTTTCCAACCTCATTGGGATGAACACTTTCAAGTGTTTTAGTGAGCCATTTTGGTGCACCTTTATTATATGGTCTAGATTTCTCGGCTGATTGAGATGGTGCTGAGCTCTCATCAATCCTCAACTTTTCAATCCTCTTGATCACATCATCCAAATGAGCTTGAGATTCTGATGAAGTGGTAGGAAATTATTCATGAGGGGATGATGGTGCTTCAAAAGGAGATTCCATAGATTGACCCAATATATCGATCCCCCCTTCAAGATGTTGAATCTAATCATCAAATTCATGATCTATATTTACATGAGTGAATCTTTCCAAATGATCAAGTTGCCTCTCAACAATTTTGTCATTCTTGGTGGATTCAAGAAATATCACACCTATGGAAAGGATGAATTTCTTGTTTGTCTCATCATAAAGACAATACCCCTTGGTGGTATTTGATTACCCCAAGAAGATGCACTTCATACTCCTTGCATCAAACTTTCTTCTTTTTTCCTTAGGAATCAAGCCATAATAGGTGGAACCAGAGACCTTGAGATGCCTCATCGAAGGAATGTGGGAATACAACATTTCATAAGGAGTCTTGTTTTTAATAACATGATATGGACACCATTTTTTGACATAAACTAGCTTGCTCCTTTGTTCCTTAGGAATCAAGGCATAGCAGGTGGAACAAAATACCCTGAGATGCCTCACCGAAGGAATGTGGCCATACCAAATTTCATAAGGAGTCTTGTTTTAATAGCATGATATGGACACATTTTGGTCCGAAAATCCTTAGATGTACAATTAATTCTTAAATACACATAAACATCTGACCAGATTCAGAAAATGAATATCGTCTTTGACTATTTTCAAAAACACATGTGAATATGTTTACTTGTCCATAAACTTCATTAATATTGAAAAATAACTCAAATAATAATAAAAGATAACAATGAGATTGCTCTATTAATACTCAAATATGTTTCTTTTACAATGACCTTCTGATCTATTTCTCCAACACAAGTGGAACTGTCAAAATCGACACCACCTCGAAAAACCAATTTTTTTGACTATAAACAATCTATTTGTTTCTCTCAAAAACCTAATGACACCAAATACATCATAGCTAAATTAACTCACTTTGATTTAATAATGACTTGACACTCTTCTCCCAAAAAAAAACTAAATTTCACTAAGATTGCCTCCTTCCCAAAATTACATAAATGAAAAAACCCCTTTCATAAAAAGCATTAATACAAGTTTTTCTATGTAATAAGCCACCTCTTAATACATAAGAACTCATATATATAAAATTTACCACAAGTTTCTATATATCAAGCTAAAACTTTAAAACTCATATACAAATAAACTTTATCTCATCTCCATGAAAGCAAGACTCTCTACAAAAGCAAGGTGGCACGAGACTTTGGCATCCAAACTAATGTGTTTGTATTGTGTACTAGTTCACATATATATATATATATATATATATATATATATATATATATTAGACCAAAACTAGGCGTCGTGGCTTTAACTTTTCGTTACAACTTCTTAACAAAAGATAAATATAATTTTCTATATTTAGCCTTGCATGGCATGTCARTGGTGTAGTGGTAGGAGTGTTGGAGCATGGTACCCCTCTTTGTGGGGTCAAACCCCACTGACCACGCCTTTGGTTACATTCTTTCATTGAAATAGATATATATAATAAACGTTTGGAGTTTGGTTATATGCCGGCTTGTATTTCATAGTTTAACCCCCATGACTATATGGTGAAGTTACAACATGGCATAACATATATACCAAGGTCGGGGGTATGTCCCTCAACCAAAATACAATTTTGATCAAATTAAATACATGTTGTGTTCTGTGTGTAGAAATAAACATTGTGTGGTGCAATGGCTAAAACGATAGCGTCATGTAGAAGACGTCTTGGGTTCGACACAAAACAACCCACAAATTTGGCTTTTTGGTAAAGCCAACCAATAATGAGCTAATCGAGATTTATTAAACATTGTGTGGAGCAATGGCTAAAACGTTGGGTTGATGTAGAAGACGTCTTGGGTTCGACTCCAATCAATCCACAATTTTTTTTTTTGGTAAAGCCAACCATTATTGAGCTAATCGAGACTTCTACGTGGAATTTTCTTAAAGCCAACCAGTGTTGAGCTAATCGAGACTTCTACGTGAAATTTTTCGATTGGTCCACCTATGCAACCATTGTACGGTTAGTTCCATGTGTTTAACTTGGATTGGACCACGTAAAATGCCACATATGCCCTGACATCTTCCCATTCGATGTACGACATGCCACATGGTGCCTTGCGGTTCTGCAATGTTAGCATTTATGGTCATGTGTACATGCCACATGTCACCTTTCCAGTGGTGTCACGTGGCAACCCCTTAGACTTTTGACCTATTTGACCAAAAATTTGATTGAACATAACTTACTTTTATGGTCACGTGTACATGCCACATGTCACCTTTCCAGTGGTGTCACGTGGCAACCCCTTAGACTTTTGCCCTATTTGACCAAAACTTTGATTGGACATAACTTCTGCATATGAACTTCATTTGAGGTTATTTTTTCACCGTTGGAAAGATATCGTCGATATATACACAATGAAGTAGTTTTCAAGAGAATTTGAGAAAGTCAAATTTTGAGCATTTATGGATCCTTCTTGTCCTTTGTGAGCGTTTCAGATCCTCTTAGATCTTTGTGAGTGTTCCTGGATCCTCTTGGATCACACCTTCTCACTGAAGAACTTTTGGACCCCCAAAAGTATGGATTATTTAGAAATGAAGTGAGAATTCTTACGCCTCACTTGTCTAATATCATCCAACTTTCCTACTTGGATAACGAAGACTTGACTCATCACAACCATAATGAAGACTGAAACAACATTGTTGACCAAGTTAACCATTCCCTTAAATTCACAAACTCCACCATCCATTGTTGTAGTAGCTAACCATACTCCAATGATTAGTAATAAACTGAACAACAAAACTGAATAAACAAAAGAGAATGAACCATCAACATATTTTCCCTTCTTAATAGGAACAACATCAACCAAAGGACCTATTTTACTTTCAACCGTAGGATGTAAATATGGATCTTGAATACTAGCATTAACTATGATGTTCTTCATACTGACAACTGTTAATTTCATCTTCATTTAATGAATTTACATATTGAACTCAATCCCATCCTTGAAAAAATGATACTTGTTCTATTCCCTGTAGAAAATGGCTTTCTTGTCATATAAGTATGGAATTCCCAAAACCATCCCGCAAATGTCAAGTGGAACCACATCTAAATCTACCTCATCAATGAAATTGGATGTGATCGTGAACTGTAACTTGCATTTCTTAGTTACTTGTACCTGAGCATTATCAGAAATCCAACCCAAAAGATACAGTCTTGGATGAGGCCTAGTTTCCAATTCCAAACTCTAAACAACTTCCTTTGAAATAAGATTCACTTGTGATCCACTGTAAAAAAGTGTATCAATATTAGTGTGATTTGAGATAACTCGTAAATGAAATAGGTAATTTCTTTGCCTTCCATCAAGGATTTCATTAGCCTTTGTAGAAGAAGTATGCAAATTGAAAATTGCAACAAAAGATTTATCTTTCATTCCTATAGTTGTAACCTGAGTTTCATCCTCAGAATCTAATCCTAGATCATGAACTATGGTCGTGGTCTTCTCCTTACCCTTTATAGGATGAGCCCACTTTGGCTTCAATTATGGATGCAACTTTGTAGAAGAAGTATGCGAATTGAAACTTGCAACAAAAGATTTACCTTTCATTCCTATAGTTGTAACCTGGGTTTCATCCTGAGAATCTAATCCTAGATCATGAACTATGGTCTTGGTCTTCTCCTGAGTCCTTACATGTCAATAATATCAAGAATACAAACACCAATTCATGGCTAGAATACACCAATAATTACTATAGCTGGTAAAACAATTTCTCATTTCCTCAATAATTTGTTCGGGCCCATGTACCAACCAAGAAAAAGAATGAATGAGGAATAATGAATCAATGTGAAACAATGAATGAAGCACAATAAACCCCAAACATCCCACAAGAGGGGTTTATATAATTGCATAAAATCAAGAGCCAGATGGCTTCCCCTCGAATAATCTTATGTACCACTGCCCAAATTCAATGATCTCTTATTGGGATTCACTTCCAAAATAGCATGCTCTCGCACTTTAGATTCTCTATTTGTCCTATTCTTATCTGCATAAATCTTCTATATATCCTGTGTTGCCTTCACATTTTACTTAATTTTAACCATTTGGTCTTCCATATCTTTGATAAATAATGGCTCGAGTACTACTCTGTCTGCCAGGTTGTCCCAACTCACTGGAGTATTGCATTTTCTACCATACAAAGCTTCAAGTGGGCTCATCTTGAATGAATTTTGATACTCATTATTATAGGAAAACACGACCAAATGCAAGTAATCTTCCCACTTAGATGGCTTATCCATCACATACATTCTCAACATGTCCCCAATCACTTGGTTGACTCTTTGTCTTCCCATTTGACTGTGGATGGTCTGTTGTGATAAAATTCATATTTGTACCAAAACCTTTAAATTACCCTCTTTAGAAATTTGAAGTAAACTTTGTGTCTCTGTTTGAAACAATTTCCTTAGGTATTCCATGCATCCAAGAAATTTCCATCATGTAAATTTTTGCAATATTAATTATTGTATGAATCATTTTTACATGGAAAAAATGATTTTTTTTTTTTTTTTAATTTATTAACCACTATTATTATTGGATCATGTTACCTTATTTTCCTCAAAAACTTAGTGATAAAATAAATGATTACCACTTCCCATTTATTCTCTAGAATTGGAAATGGTTGTAACAAATGTAACGACCCTTCATTAACTTGACATCAAGAGTAAACAAATACAACGAAACTGCGGTATATATATATATATATATATATCATCAAAACTTATAATGCGTTATTCTAACTCCAAGAATTATATCCACTGAAGTGGATAAAGATAGAAAGTAGGCATTCATCTAAGAGTGTATACACCTAACACTTATCCTTAAGAATGTGCAACTTGCGAAATACTTTGTACAAGTCACATAATAAATTCTAGCAATGATGATTATAAGCAACAATTATAAAATAAATACAATGATTGTATGCCAATTTCTATTTATCAGTATTAACAATAAATTATAGATCATTAATAAAATCATTAAAATACATTAATAAATATAACACATTAGTAAAAACCATTAAAATAAGGTCATTAAATCCAATCATTTTTTTTTATAATTCTTAAGATCAATCAAACATGAACATTAATCAAATATGAACATTAATAAGAAGTCTTTAATCCAATCATTATTAAAATTTTGATAAAACATAAATAAATTAAATTATTAACAAATAGTCAATAAGACCACTAATTCAACATTAGAATAAAATTTAAAGACCCTTCCATCACTACATTCAAGTAAATCTCTCTAATTTAATTTTAAAGAATGGATACATGGTAACCTATCAATCTAGATACTCAATCCAAATGCACGATCAACATGATACACACAAACTGGCATTCGATTTGTTAGGCGATCCTATAAATCTCACTACAAGTTGCACTACGACTTTCTTTATTGCCAAGTGCCAAACATCTCGAGTGTTTCAACTTGAGTAATTGTTCACATAACTGCAAGGTAGTGGTGATTGTGGGTTAAGGTGTCTATTAAGCAACAAAATAAGGGAACCCCAAAGGGACGTTAACTAGGGAAGAGAACTAGTTCTAAAATTCATCGACACTTAACCAACCCTAACAGTTTCATCTCACAGAATAAATCGTTTGCTTTATCGCAGAGATGTATCAGCGAGATTAAGAGAAATTAGATGAATATTGTCGACTTCATTCTAGGGAAAATAGATAATCAATGTCTACTCCCTTTTGGTCTTAAAGTAAATCGGTAAAAAAAATTCAACCGTTGGCCAATACTTTAGGTTGGATATCCACGAAGAGTTCTTGTTCCTGGGATAAAGAACATCGTTGATTAAATAATGGATAACTCTAGAGGTAGTAATAGTGTCATAAAGAGTTGCAAAGGATAGTGGAATATATTGAGGTACTCCCTAACAAACAGCTTCCTGAAACCCAGTCTAAGCCACAGGAAAAGAAGGGTCATGAGAAGACAAAGAAGGACACCGAAAAATGGTGCGATTTCTACAAAATCCCCTGGCGCAACACCGATGAATGTCTCTCAAAACAGTCATTCGTGGTCGAGATCAAAGAGAAGGAGCCAAACCCTGATTCAGAATATGATTATGAAAATATTGGTAAAAGACAGATCATCGATGCAGACCCCACTGTTATTGTCGCGACCACAACAATTCAACCAGAAGAACCAACAGATCCTGAAGAGGGGGAGTTCCTTTTTCATTCACAAATGTGGGTGAAGGGGACCCTACTGCATTTTATTGTTGATAGCAGAAGCCAGAAGAACCTCATCTCAAGAGAGTTGGTAAAACAATTGGGATTGTCAACAACACCACACCTGCATCCATACAACATTGGGTAGCTTCACCAAGGATGAGATCTCTATGTCATCCAAAAGTGTCGATTGTCATATGGCATCCAACCCTTCAAGGATGAGGTATTATGTGATGTTGCCCCACTTGATGTCTGTGATGTTCTCTTGGGCCGACCATATATGTGGAAGCACCATGTTATTTATGAGTCTCGACCCCGTAGTGTCATTGTTACTTTGGGGGATCATCTCTACAAAATACTAGAGGCATTTCTGAATATTGTTCCACCTAAACAATGCTGCAAGGTAGTATCTCATACTGCAAAATTCAACTTCTTCACAATCTGTTCAAAAGGGGAATAAAATGACACTGCAACCACTACAACCTCGCCCCAAGCACCTTCTATCCAATAGAAGCAGGTTGACAAGGTTGCAACAAAACACAAAGATTCATTTTTCACACCTTCCTCTCATGTAGCTCAACTTGTTGAACAATCTCAACCTCAATAGGTTCGTGACAAAATTACACAAACTGAGCAACGCGACATCTCCAACAAGGCAAGCAGCTCACCAAGATGCAAATTTAGCAAACGCTTTTCCCTCTCCCCCAGGAACTCAACACAATGGAGACCATTTCTTCCTAAGGAGGGATGATTTATCTAGGTGAATATCGATGGCCACCCAACTTTTCCAACTATCTCAAAACAATTTTCTCGCAATTTTGACAATTTACTATTTTTTGTAGTTTTAACTTTCGGGGCTATTTTGAGGGCCTAAATGAAGGTTTTTCTGAGATAGATATTCTCAATGATAGATAAAGGCATGATTGAGACCCCAAAATGAATCTCCTCAACGATACCTTTCCAACGGGCTATCATACACCTAAAACAGAGATCGTATGTAAAAGTTACGACCCCGAGAAGTTGATGTACTAACTTACCCAAACGGGGCCCACATGACTTTTGACGCTTCATCTCATAGGGTTAAGTTTTTGGATCTCTAGGGTTTTTGACATTCCGGTTTATTTTAAAAATTCCTTTAGAGCCTCATTGTAATCTTCATCTTGCGAATGCGAGTATCCGTTACATCTCTTCTCAGAGATAAGTTGCCACCATTCTAGCGAGTCTTTCACTCTGTATTTTTACAGTTTCTGTAGATTTATTTCATTAATAGAAATCATGTATTACTGTATATCTATTTTTATGGTTTCATATCTGATACATTTCTTTTATAATATTGGATATCTGCAATATCTCTATGCATTTCTTTATTATATCTTCACTCTCATTTCATGCCAAAAATAACCCAGATCAGTGGTATCAGAGCATGCTTCTTTTGATCGTTTATTTTCAGTGCATGTCCCTGACGAGGTCTGAGTATAGAAAGTTGGGTCTTGATCTTGTCTCTCTGGAAGAAAATCGCTCTCGCATGCCCAAGAAACCCTCCATGGCAGAATAAAATAAAAATGAAGGAGCAGACGATCCTATGAGTCTGTTGCTTGAGCAAGCTCTCACGCGACAGAGGGACGAAATGATGGAGAATTTTTTCCACATCCTTCAACGCCCATTGATAGAAAAAGTCGTATATTCATCAAACAACCACTTTGGAGGAACCTCGCCTTTCAAGGTACAAGTTAATTTTGATATTCCTATATTTGAAGGACAGATAGATGCAGGAGCCCTAGACAAATGGTTAAATCTGCTAGAAGGTTATTTCTCTGTTCACAATTTTTTCGACAGAGAAAAGATCACCTTTGCACTCCTTAAAGCTCTCCCCCATGTCAAACATTGGTGGGAAACTCACCGATATCAAATTTCGATAGAGGAGTCTAGAATATATGGGGCTGAACCCACTTGAGATTTTTTTGTGGATGCAGTAAAGGAACAATATTACCCTGTTGGAAACTATGAGGACCAGTACGTGAGATGGAAAACACTGTGGCAAGAGAGGGGCCAAGAAGTTTTGGAGTTCACCAATACCTTCCATACCTTGTGCACCAAGCTAGGTATCAAAGACTCTGAATGACATTTGGTTCTAAAATACCATGGGGCTATACACAGATACATCCAAATTGAAATGAATTTTCTAGACATCTCATCACTCGGTGCCGTTTATCAATATGATGTTAAAATCGAGCAGAAATTTAAGAACCAGAACAAATAGGAGTTTGGGTCTGCAAATTTTCAACAACCAAAGTATGATAAAGACGACCCTAACAAACAGCTTCTTGAAACCCAGGCTAAGCCACAGGAAAAGAAGGGTCATGGGAAGACGAAGGACACCAAAAAATGGTGCGATTTCCACAAAATCCCTTGGCATAACACTGATGAATGTCGCTCAAAAAAGTCATTGGTGGCTGAGATCAAAGATAAGGAGACAAACCCCGATTCAGAATTTGATTATGAAAATATTGGTAAAAGATAGATCATCGACGCAGACCCCACTGCTATTGTCACGACTGCAACAATTCAACCAGAAGAACCAATAGATCTTGAAGAGGGGGAGCACCCTTTTCATTCACAGATGTGGGTGAAGGGGACCCCCCTGCATTTTATTGTTGATAGCGGAAGCCAGAAGAACCTCATCTCAGCGGAGGTCATCAAACAATTGGGATTGTCGACAACACCACACCCACAACCATACAACATCGGGTGGATTCGCCAAAGAAAAAATCTCTGTGTCAGCCAGTAGTGTTGATTGGCATATGACATCCAGCCCTTCAGGATGAGGTATTATGTGATGTTGCCACATTGGATTTCTGTGATGTTCTCTTAGGCCAACCATATACGTGGAAGCGCCATACTATTTATGAGTCTCGACCCCGTAGTATCATTGTTACTTTGGGGGGTCATATCTACAGAATACCAGAGGTAGTTATGACTATTGTTCCACCTAAACAATGCGGCAAGGTAGTATCTCATACTGCAAAATTCAGCGTCTTCACAATCTGTTCAAAAGGGGAACAGAAGGATACTGCAACCACTACAGCCTCGCCCCAAGCATCTTCTATCCAACATAAGTAGGTTGAAAAGGTTGAAACAAAGAGAAAAGGTTCCTTATGCACACTGTCCTCTCATGTAGCTCGACTTGTTGAATAGCCTCAACCTCAATAGGTTCATAACAAAATTCCACAAACTGAGTAGCGCAACGTCTCTAGCAAGGCAAGCTGCTCACTAAGATGCAGATTCAACAAATGCTTTTCCCTCTTCCCTAGGAACTCAATGGAATGGAGACCATTGCTTCCTAAGGAGGGAGGATTGATCTAGGTGTATATCGATGGCCACCCACCTTTTACAACTAGCTCAAAACAGTTTTCTGACAATTTTGGTAATTTACTATTTTTAGCAGTTTTAACTTTTGGGGCTATTTTGAGGGCCTAAATGAAGGTTTTTCGAGATCAAGCTTATCAATGATAACCAAAGGCATGAATGAGCCTCAAAAATTAATCTCCTTGATGATACCTTTCTAATGGGATATCATACGCCTAAAACAAAGATCGTATGAAAAAATTAAGACCTCGAAAAGTTGATGTACTAACTTACCCAAACGGGGCCCACATGAATTTTGGTGCTTCATCTCATAGTGATCTGAAAATGATAAAGGCTTGTATTCTTGAAATTATTTGCAAGTTTTAATTCAAGTGTGCTTATGCAAAAGGATCAATTTGTAAATACAATTTTTATATAAATTACACATTCAAGATGCAGATAATAAGCAACAAATAACAGTGAACAGTAAACACATAACACAACAAATGATAAAGGAGTTCACCCCTCTCTTGGGCTACATCTCCTGGTCCAACTTCCAATGGATCTTTTATATTATTTTCTCAAAGTGATAAAAAAATGTGCTTTACAATGCTCAAAATGCCAAATAGATGGCTCCAATGGCTTCAGAACATCCAAAAACCCGTAGCTGGGATTTTTCGGCACCTGATTTGGCCAAAAATTGAAGAAGATAGGCTTCCTGGAAGTTCCCCTTCAAACTTGTTGTCTCTGGATCACCAAAATGTACCTCTGTGTGTCCAACCTATCCCCCGCGCGTTTTTCCATGCCAAAACCTAGCATCGGGCACATAATCGAAAAACCACGCAAATTGTAGGATGGTTAGGGAACCTAGCCCCTAACTGCCAAACCGTTGGGCATATGGCCATGTGACCACGCATAAAAAAAGGGCTAAGTTTTAAACTTCAAGTCATATGGTTAAGTGCCATATGTACAGGCATGCAAGCTTTTAAAATGTTTGAAACATGCGTGCACATGGTGGTGGTCGTATGGAACCCGCATGTGACTGGGGGCTGGGGCTTAGCCCCAACCCAGACCGCGCCCAAATCAAAATACAATTCAATTCAAATATATTTCAAACCGTATAGTTGTAAGAACCACATGGTGGGCACGCCGGTTGGGTGGCCCTTCCCAAAGATTTACCCCTGCCCAGAGGTCGCGGGGTCGATTCCTGCAGACTCCACAAATTTTAACCATTGACTAGGTGACACGTGGTAGCCCCTGCTTGGGTCACGTGTCACCAATCCATTCACCATAACTATGCCACATGTCAGACACTAATTCATCCACATAACTGCCACTCAACACCTACCACATGTCGTACGGCCCTGCCAACTCAGCTTCTGCCACGTGTCATACGACCCTGCCAACTCAGCATCCGTATGGATTGTACGGACTGTACAGTCAGCAAATTTGTTTACCTGTTTGACAATTTGAACATAACATGATATCTCACTCATCCGACGTCCGTTTGAACCCATTTGAGTTGCGTTTTGTTTGTGACAATGAGGCCTACGCACCTGTTTGATTTGAAGTGATTCCGAACACTTTGAATTTTGAGCAAAATTTGATCCCCTGGATCACACCTCCCCATTGGAAAGCTTTTGGACCTCCAAAAGGCTATTTTCAGTCTATCTGAAGATGAGGGTATAGTTCCCTCACCTTCCCAACCTCAATCCACTTGGATTTTCTTGGATTTGTGCCTTTAAGACCAATTCGAAGATATTCCACATTTCCCCATTTTGAAGTTCTCATTCCCCTGTCAAGGATTCTGTTTTCATGTAGTTCTATAAGATATTTTGGGGAGAAATCATCTATAGAAGGAATCTGAACATGTTCTCCTTGATCATCAATCAAAGGAGGCTCATACAATTTCAAATTCTCAACATTAACAACTGCATACATTTGCATATAAGGAGGTAAATCCAAACGGAAGGCATTGTTACCAATCTTGTCAAGAATCTTGAAAGGACCATATCTAATTGGTTTCAGCTTTTTACCTTCTCCTTTAAGCCTCTCCTTACTAATGTAAAGCCAAACTTTATCTCCAACTTGGAAACTGTGATCAACATGATGCTTGTCATGTCTTGTCTTGTACTTGGCTTGACTCTTTTCCAACTGTTCTTGTACCATTTGATGTATTGACTGAATTTGTTCACTGAACTTTTCTTCCCTATCAATATCATATTGACCATCAATAGACATATCCTTCCCAAAGATAAAATCTAAAGGAGATTTGGGCAAATAGCCAAAACATGCTTCAAATGGTGATGTTTGAGTTGAAGAGTGCTTAGCTCGGTTGTAAGCATGTTGAATGTAGTGTAAATGCTCATCCCAAAGTTTAGG
>ML777861.1:257835-384685 GCA_009831015.1 Picea engelmannii
TTACCATGTTTCTTCATGTCCTCTTGAGTCTTGGCTTCCCACCAAATGAGTGCTGCACTATCCAATCTTAAAGAAGCAAGCTGAATCTTAGTTTCATCATCTTGAATTTTTTGTATCCTACAATACACCTCAATCTGACGAATTCAGTTATCTAATTTCTCAGCATTTACCTCTCCATTGTACATTGGGAATTAAAATTTAATATCAAGCTTTAACAAAGGAATTTGTGGAGGAATTTTACCATGTCCCCTTGGAGAATTTGGAAGAGGTTGTGAATTGGTAGAAGAAGAGGAAGATGGAGGTGAGGGAGGTGGAGAAGCACCATTCCCTCCATTTTCTTTTGGAGTTTTATCACCACTGTCTCCCTTGTTCTTTGAAGGGTTGGAGCCTTCACCATGCAACCTTGTATTCCTTTCTTCCATCAAGAATTTCATCATTTCTCTCATTTCCATGAAATCCTTTCTAAGATCTTCATCTTCTGTAGGAATATTTTCATGACTCTCTTCATGAGCCATACTTGGTGAATGCCTTCTAGAAGCTTGATGTGATGATATAATCTTTCTTATTGAAGGATGAGAACTTGGCTATACAAGTTGACCTTATCCTCTTGTGAGTTTCAACCTTGTGAGCATCAGAAAACAAAACACTTGCAAATAATCAAGCCTTCAAAAACCTAAGCTCTGATACCAACTTGATCTGAAAATGATAAAGGCTTGTATTCTTGAAATTATTTGCAAGTTTTAATTCAAGTGTGCTTATGAAAAAGGATCAATTTGCAAACACAATTTTTATAGAAATTACACATTCAAGATGCAGATAATAAGCAGCAAATAATAGTGAACAGTAAACACATAACACAACAAATGATAAAGAAGTTCACCCTTCTCTTGGGCTACATCTCCTGGTCCAGCTTCCAATGGATCTTTTATATTATTTGCTCAAAGTGCTAAAAATGTTCTTTAAAATGCTCAAAATGCCAAATAGATGGCTCCAATGGCTTCAGAACGTCCAGAAACCCCTAGATGAGCTTTTTTTGCACCTGATTTGGCCAAAAATTGAAGAAGATAGGCTTCCTGGAAGTTCTCCTTCAAACTTGCTGTCTCTGGATCGCCAAAATGCACCTCTGTGTGTCCAACCTAGCCTCTGCACGTTTTTCCATGCTAAAACCTAGCATGGGGAACATAACCAAAAAACCATGCAAACTGTAGGATGGTTAGGGAACCTAGCCCCTAACCGCCAAACTGTTGGGTGTATGGCCATGTGACAACGCATAAAAAAGGGCTAAGTTTTAAACTTCAAGTCATATGGTTAAGTGCCATATGTCCAGGTGCGCGGGATTTTAAAATGTTTGAAACATGCGTGTGCGGTGGTGGTCGTATGGAACCCGCATGTGACTGGGGGTCGGGGCTTAGCCCCGACCTGGACTACGCCCAAATAAAAATACAATTCAATTCAAATATATTTCAAACCGTATAGTTGTAAGAACCACATGGTGGGCGTGCTGGTTGGGCGGCCCTTCCCAAATCTTTACCCCTACCTGGAGGTCACAGGGTCGAGTCCTGCAGACTCCACAAATTTTAACCATTGACCAGGTGACACGTGGAAGCCCTTGCTTGGGCCACGTGTCACCAATCCATTCACCACAACTATGCCATGTGTCAGACACTAATTCATCCACATAACTACCACTCAACACCTTCCATGTGTCATACGGCCTTGCCAACTCAGCTTCTGCAACGTGTCATATGACCCTGCCAACTCAGCATCCATATGGACTGTACAGATTGTACAGTCAACAAATTTGTTTGTCTGTTTGACAATTTGAACAAAATGCGATATCTCACTCATCCGATGTCCGTTTGAACCCATTAGAGTTGCATTGGGTTCATGACGATGAGGCCTATGCACCCGTTTGATTTGAAGTGATTCCGAACACTTTGAATTTTGAGCAAAATTTGATCCCTTGGATCACATAGGGTTAGGTTTTTGGATGTCTAGGGTTTTTGTCATTTTGGTTTATTGTAAAAAGGCCTTCAGAGCCTCATTATAATCATCTTCTTATGAATGCGAGTAGCCATCACATCTCTTCTCAGAGATAAGCTTCCACCATTCTAGCGAGTCTTTCACTCTGTATTTTTATAGTCTTTTTACATTTCTTTCATTAATAGAAATAGTGTATTACTGTATCTCCGTGTTTATGGTTGCATCTCTGATACATTTATGTTATAATATTGGATATATGCGATATCTCTGTGCATTTCTTTATTGTTGGAGTTACTTCACACACACCTAGTATTTATTTTTCCTAAGGTTATTCCTTGTTTATTAGTCATAATTAGTCATTATCCAGTCTCCTATATTTTAGGGGAGAATATTCCACCTGGAGAATATTCTCTTTCAGTTGACACTTCAATTTGACTAGTTGAGTTGAGTTTAGATGTTGCATTGGGATCATCACCATTCTAATTTGACCTTGCCTTGGTATCATTACTAGAGTGGCGCATTAGCCTTGATTCCCTGAGTTAACTCCTCACTACTCTCAATTCAATCAGTTAACTCAAGACTAGTTGACTAGTTAACTCAACTAGGTGGCAGTTCACTCCCGTAACTGCTGGTGTGTGTCCAGATCACTCTAGACCCCCACTATGGTGCATTGGTTCACCTCAAGTCAAACTCATTGAGTTATACAGAGTATATCATGTGTAAATTATTCATTATTCACAACAGTTAATTAGAATTCTTCCATTCTTTCTCTCCTTCTTCTTCTTTCTCCAATTCTCTCTGCAAATGTGTGTATTATTGTTTAGCTATATCTATTCTGTGCAGGTTCAACACATTTACATGGTATCAAAGATGACGGACTGCTAAGCAAAATATACACCAAATATTTTTGCAAGTACAAAAGATTGAAGACAATGGAAAGATGGAATTCCAAAAAGCATTCATCCTTACACCTTACAACTATTTTGCATGGAAGGAGAAAATATCCATACATCTCCAGTCCAGAGGGTTGTACAGGTTAAACATGAATACAGATCCAGAGCCGACATCATCCATAGAAAAATTCAAGTACTTAAATCACATGAATGAGGCACTCAGAACAATTTGCAGTCTTATTTCTCCCAGTCTCCTTTCATATATCTTCCTGTAAGACTCCCAATGAAGTTTGGACCATATTGGAAGGGCTCTTTGGAAAATAGGATGAGATGAGGGGACACATGCTGGAGGTGGAGCTGCTCACATTGGATCCAAAAAGCTTTGAGAATATCCAAGATTTCTTTACAAAATTCAAGGATTTACTGTCGTAACTCAAAGCTTGAGGGGTTGATAAATCGAAGGAGGAGAAACAAATGGTTCTAACCATTCTCTCCAATCTTGGTCCTGAATTCTCTGTATTCGTATCTACATTCTATATTGTCAGATTCACCTCTGGAGCCACCTGGAAGATGCCTTCTCTTGAGGAATTTATCGAATCCCTGACACAAGAGAAAACCAAGCTCATCAACATGGGCGCAATCAAAGGCCCAAGGGCGCTTGCACTCATTGTGCATGATGGCAGCCACAAATATCATAAATATAAAGATAAAGATAAGCAAAAATCTCATGCACATACGAATAAGGAAGGGTACAAAAAACCCTTCACCGATGCCTCCGAATCCAAAGGAGAAAAGGGAAGAAAAGGAGAGAAATGCACATATTGTCACAAAGGATTCCATTCGGAATCCACATGCATGAAAAAAAATAGATTTGATGTCTCAAATACTTCAGAAAAATAACCTTGGAGATCACATCCATGAGGGTGTAAAGAAGAAGAAGTCGGAAGATCCGAATTCTAAGAAAGACAATTCTATCCATGCATTGATTGCCATCAACTCCTCTCACAATGCTTGGATCGTAGATTCAGGAGCATCACATCACATGGATGCCTCATAAGCAGTATATTCTTCATTGGATGCATGCAAAGGTCCTCCTATTCTGATGGGAGACAACTCTTCTGTCAAAGTCACCAGCAAAGGAAGGATTGAACTCACCAATGGAAGCTTCGAGAACGTGCTGCATGTTCCCAAACTTTCTGTCAACCTTCTCTCTGTATATCAGATGACAAATTCTGGCACTGGAAATAAAGTTGTATTCACACCAAATTTTGTGAACATCTACGACATGCAAACCAACTCCATGGTTGCTACCGGTGAGGTAAATCATCAGTCTAGATTGTATAGATTTTGTGAATTCATTGAACCTGATTATGCTTTACTTTTTACTCATGCTGATGAAAGTAGTAGGATATGGGATGAAAGGTTTGGACATTTGAATTTCAGATACATGCAATAGATTAGCAAGCACAGATTAGTTGATGGTCTACCAAACATCCATTTCTCCAAGGGAGTATGTGAGGGTGTGTTCTCGGGAAACACCCTCAATAGAAATTCGACAAAGGAAAGTCTCAACAAGATTACACACCTTTAGATCTGATCCACAGTGACCTTATGGGTCCGTTTTCGCATCCATCCATCACCAAAGCAAGGTTTGTTCTCATTTTTGTTGATGATTTCTTACGTTTTATTTGGATCTACTTTCTCAGGAAAACATTTGAGGTCTTTCAACACCTCAAAGATTTCAAAGCCTTGGTTGAGACATAGTTCGAAAAGAAGATCAAAGTCTTTTGAACTGATAATAGGGGGATATTATGTGGATCATGATATCCACAATATTTTCCATGAGGCAAAGATTTAGTTGCAGCATACAGTTCCCTATACTCCGCAACAAAATGGAGTTGCTAAGCGGAAAAACCGATTTCTAAAGGAGATGGCATCTTGCATGTTGCATGCAAATTCACTACCACAGAGACTATGGGTCGAAGAATTTAACTGTGCAACATACATACAAAATAGATCTCCCCATAGATCTGTCAAGGATAAGACCCCCTACGAGGTTTGGAGTGGCCTCAAATCGGAAGTGACCCATTTTTTCATTTTTGGTTCTCGTGCACGGGCCCACATTCCCTCTGAAAAGAGGAAGGCACTTGATCCATAGAGCACTGAGTGCATTTTTGTTAGATAGCTTGATGGTGTGAAGGGATATCGTCTTATTGATATTTCCTCAGACCAACTCATCATTGAACATAGTGTCCAATTCAAGGAAAGTGTCTCGCATGTACCTCAACAACCGCATGAAGACACCTTCACTCTTCCACATGTCCGAGATGATGAGCATGCACATGATGAATGTTCTTCAGATGAGAGTTTTGATTCAGAAGAATTAGATGATTCAGATTCATATTCAAAATTAGTACAGTCGGATGTAGATTCAGAGCATCTAGATGCAGTTGCAGAGCTAGAGCAGAGGCCCAAGTGGGCACATACTACTCTTCAGGATGCAGGGGATCTTGTCAGTGATCCAACCTATACTAGGAGGAATTGATCTAACTTCAAGGATCCTCCTGTTGCACTCACTGCCACTAAACCATTGCCTTCGAGGCATCTTTTTTTGGTTTAGTATTCAGATCCACAGTCTTATGGCGAGGCTGCTGGAAATCCCTTTTAGGAATCTGCCAAGCAGGAGGAGTACAAATCCCTCCTCGAGAACCAGACTTGGGGTCTGGTTCCCCTTCCTTCTAGGGGGAAACTTGTTAGATGCAGATGGGTTTATAGGATCAAGTGCGCAATGGATGGACAAATCAAAAAATACAAATCCAGGCTTGTCACCAAAGGCTTTCAGCAGGTTCATGTTATTGACTATGATGAGACCTTCGCTCCAGTAGCGAAGATGGATTCCATACAATTGGAACTTGCCATTGCGGAAACCAAGGGATGGTAAGTCCATCAGATGGACATGAAGAATGCATTTCTTCATGGTGATCTCTCTGAGGAGATCTACATGAATCAACCCAAGGGATTTATGCAGGACTCATCTTTGGTCTGTCGACTGAAGAAGTCACTTTATGGCCTCAAATAGGCTCCGAGGGCATGGTATGCCAATATGGACTCCTAGTTGTTGTCACAGAGCTTTGTACATTGTAAATCAGAACCGAATATATACATGCTTAGGACAGTTGATTCACTTCTACTTTTAGTTATGTATGTCGATGATTTGCTGATTATCGGTTTCTCAACTTCAGCGATTGCTGCAGTCAAGAGGATTCTTCATGACAGGTTTTTTATGACGGACATGTGTCCACTACACTTCTTCCTTGGACTTGAGATCAATCAGGATGTATCAGGCATCAAAATATCTCAATCCAAGTATGCACGAGATCTCCTTGAGAGATTTCACATGATAGACTGCAAGTGTTCTCCGAATCCTTTCCTATCAGGAGTCAAACATGAGGATGGTGGGGAGACTCTACTGGTTGACAAAACACTGTACAAACAGCTAGTGGGGATCTTGTTATATCTCACACACTTCAGACTAGACCTCTCATATGGAGTTGGCACAGTTTCTAGGTTCATGCAGGAGTCGCATGAGCTACGTTGGAAAGCTGCAAAGTGTATCCTTCGATACGTACAGGGAACCATCACCTTTGGGATTCATTATGCAACATACTCTATATTAGATCTCATTGGGTTTACTGATTTTGACTGGGCTGACGATAGCATTGATCGCAAGTCCACATATGGTTACTCACTCAGTCTTGGTTATGGGCCTATCTGTTGGTTGAGAAAGAAGCAAGCTGCCATTGCTCTATATTTAGCCAAGGTAGAGTACAAAGGGGTAGTTAACATAACCATTCAGGCTATGTGGCTACAACATTTTCTCACTGAGTTGGGCATTCAGTTTCATCGGTCGATCGTCATCTGGTGTGACAACCAGAGCACTCTGAAGTTCTTCATAGATCCAGTTTAGAGGCAGTGAATTAAGCACATCGATATCCACATGCACTACATCTGAGACTTAGTACATGAGAGGATCATCGACTTATAGTTATGTCCTTTAACAGAATAGACGAGAGACATTTTCACCACGACCTTCACTGAGTAGAAATTCCATTCTCTGCTAGGTCGTCTTGGAATGAAGGACATAGTTTCCTAGCAACTATAGTTATTCTTTTTACAATCATTGTACCTTGAGAGGGGGATTTTTCCCATGAGGTTTTCCCTCTTTCCTCACTTTATTTTCAGTGTATCTTTTGTACTTGGGTACCTAACATGGCCTCGTTGCCGGGACCCAATCTTTATTTTCATCATAGTGATATTCAGGGGGGGTGTTGGAGTTACTTCACACACACCTAGGATTTATTTTTCCTAAGGTTATTCCTTCTTTATTAGTCATAATTAGTCATTATCTAGTCTCCTATATTTTAGGGGATAATATTCCACCTGGAGAATATTCTCTTTTAGTTGACACTTCAGTTTGACTAGTTGAGTTGAGTTTAGATGTTACATTGGGATCATCACCATGCAACATTGAGATCATCACCTTGCTAATTAGACCTTTCCTTGGTATCATCACCATAGTAGCACATTAGCCTTGATTCCCTGAGTTAACTCCTCACTACTCTATGTTCAGTCAGTTAACTGAAGACTAGTTGACTAGTTAACTCAACTAGGTGGCAGTTCACTCCCGAAACTACCCGAGAGACTAGAATAGGTGACATTTCACTCCCATAACTGTTGGTGTGTGTGCAGATCACTCTAGACCACCACTATGGTGCATTGGTTCACCTCAAGTCAAAATCATTGAGTTATACAGAGTATATCATGTGTAAATTATTCATTATTCACAACGGTTAATTATAATTCTTCCATTCTTTCTTTCCTTCTTCTTCTTTCTCTAATTCTCTCTGCAAATGTGTGTTTTATTTTTTAGCTAGATCTATTCTGTGCAGGTTCAACACATTTACATTTATAATATCTCCTCTCTCATTTCGTGTTGAAAATAATCTGGATCAATGGTATTAGAGCAGGCTGCTCTTGATCATTTTTTTTAGTGTATGTCCCCGACGAGGTCTGAGTATAGCAAGTTGGGTCTCGAGATTGTCTCTCTAAAAGACAATTGCTATCGAAAGCCCAAGAAACCCTCCATGGCGGAAGAAAATAAAAATGACGAAGAAGACGATCCTATTAGTCTGTTGCTTGAGCAAGCTCTCACGCAATAGAGGGACGAAATGATGGAGAATTTTTTCGACATCCTTCAATGCCTACCGATATCAACATACACATCTTCATCAAGAGACCACTTTGGAGGCACCTCTCCTTTCAAGGTACAAGTTAATTTTGATATTCCTGTATTTGAAGGACAGGTAGATGTAGAAGCCCTTGACAAATGGTTAAATATGCTAGAAGGTTATTTCTCTGTTCACAATTTTTTTGACAGATAAAATATCACTTTCGCACTCCTTAAAGATCTCCCCCATGTCAAAAATTGGTGGGAAACTTACTGGGATCAAAGTTCCACTGAGGAGTTTGGAATATATGGGGTCGAGCCCACTTGGGATTTTTTTGTGCATGTGGTAAATGAATAGTATTACCCTGTTGGCAACTATGAAGACTAGTACATGAGATGGACCACATTGCAGCAAGAGAGGGGCCAAGTAGTTATGGAGTTCACCAATACCTTCCATACCTTGCACACAAAGTTGGGTATCAAAGACTCTGAACAACATTTGGTTCTGAAATACCATGGGGCTCTACACATATACATCCAAACTGAAATGAATTTTCTGGACATCTCATCACTCAATGCTGCTTATCAATATGATGTTAAAATCAAATAGAAATTTAAGCACCAGAAAAAATGGGAGTTTGGGTCTACAAATACGCAACAACCAAAGTATGATAAAGATGACCCTAACAAACAACTTCCTGAAACCTAGTCTAAGCCATAGGAAAAGAAGGGTCACGTGAAGACGAAGAAGGACACCAGAAAATGGTGCTATTTCCACAAAATCCCCCGCCACAACACTGATGAATTTTTCTCAAAACAGTCATTGGTGGATGAGATCAAAGACAAGGAGCCAAACCCTAATTCAAAATCTGATTCTGAAAATATTGGTAAAAGATAGATCATCGACACAGACCCCACTGCTATTGTCGTGACCGCAACAATTCAACTAGAAGAACCAACAGATCCTGAAGAGGGGGAGATCCTTTTTCATTCACAGATGTGGGTGAAGGGGACCTTGTTGCATTTTATTTTTGACAACAGAATCCAAAAGAACCTCATCTCAGCAGAGGTCATCAAACAGTTGGGATTGTCGACATTACCACACCTGCAACCATACAACATCGAGTGGCTTCACCAAGGACGACATCTCTGTGTCAGCTAGCAGTGTCGATTGTCATACGACATCCAACCCTTCAAGGATGAGGTACTATGTGATGTTTCCCCAGTGGATGTCTGTGATGTTCTCTTGGGCCAGCCATATATTTTGAAGTGCCGTGCTATTTATGAGTCTCGACCCTGTAGTGTCATTGTTACTTTAGGGGGTCATATCTACAGAATACCAGAGGCAGTTCTTACTATTTTTCCACCTAAACAGTGTCACAAGGTAGTATCTCATACTGCAAAATTCAACTTCTTCACAATCTTTTCAAAAGGGTAATAGAAGGACACTACAACCACTACAGCCTCAGCCCAAGCACCTTCTATCCAATAGAAGTAGGTCGACAAGGTTGCAGCAAAGCGCAAAGATTCCTTTTTCACACTGTCATCTCATGTAGCTTGATTTGTTGAACAACCACAACCTCAATAGGTTCGTGACAAAATTCCACAAACTGAGCAGTGCGACGTCTCTAGCAAGGCACGCAACTCACCAAGATGCAGATTCAACAAATGATTTTCCCTCTCCCCCGGGAACTCAACGCAATGGAGACAATTGTTTCCTAAGTAGGGAGGATTTATCTAGGTGGATATCGGTGGCCACCCACCTTTTCCAACTGTCTCAAAATAGTTTTTTGACAATTTTGACAATTTTGACAATTTACTATTTTTAGCAGTGTTAACTTTCGGGGCTATTTTGAGGGTCTAGATGAAGGTTTTTCAAGATCAAGATTCTCAATGATATTCCTAGGCATTATTGATCCCCCAAAATGAATCTCCTCAATGATACATTTCTAACGGGCTATCATACGCCTAAAAAAGAGATCGTATGCAAAAGTTATGACCCTGGGAAGTTGATGTACCCAAACAGGGCCCACATGAATTTTGGCGCTTCATCTCCTAGGGTTAGATTTTTGGATGTCTATGGTTTTTGGAATTCTGGTTTATTGTAAAAATTCCTTCAGATCCTCATTGTAATCATCTTCTTGCGAATGCGAATAGCCGTCACATCTCTTCTCAGAGATAAGCTGCCACCATTCTAGCGAGCCTTTCACTCTGTATTTTTACAATATCTGTACATTTATTTCATTAATAGAAATCGTGTATTACTGTATCTCTATGTTTTTGGTTGCATCTCTGATACATTTCTGTTATAATATTGGATATCCGCGATATCTATGTGCATTTATTTATTATATCTCTGTTCTCATTTCATGCCGAAAATAATCTGGATCAAGACATAGGATTGGAAATGTATTGTGTGGTAGTGGTAGTAATAGCTATGGGTATCATTTTACCCTTTGTCATTTGGTTATTCTTGAAGATTGTGGAACTGATATCAAGTTTGTTTATGTTTTTCAAAGAAGTGAAAGGATAAAAAACAATAGGGCTAGCCTCTTTAATGCCTCTGAGTGGGAAAAGTTCCATTTAATTGTTCGCATGACCTCTGTAATGGGATAGATAAATTGATAAAAGGTTCAATGGAATATTTGTTTGTTACTAGTTATAATAGATCAAATATATGGAGTGAATCCCATTCATAGAATAATTTTTAAGATATACACTTCCAACGAAAGGGAAAAACTGAGAAACAAAAACATAAAGCTTTTCTCACATCAAATTAGGTTTAATGGCGAGACTAAGATTTTGTACTAATATCCATGTTACAAGTTCATGTTGGCAGTGCACATACTTAATGGATTTTGGGTACAAGTGTTTGGATTCACCCAAGCAGTCTACCCTATATATCATCTAAAATAAAACAACTTCATTACAATTGGTAGATTCACATATGTTAGAAATATACAACATTTCAAATTAATCGTTCCTTTAATCGATGCTAACATCAATTATTCAATTTGATAACAAAAAGGAAAATTTGGAAGGTAAGATTTATTGCATCATATCTTTCAAAAATCCATCATACTTCCTATATGAACAAATAATGGAGACGCTGAAAATAGAGAGAAACCCAAGAAAAGTATATATAAATTTTAAATAACATTTTGTATCAGATCTTTCAATAAAACAATGGCAATGCTTTTGTGAACAACTAGAGGTCCAACAACTGCATGAATAACAATTTTACAAGTGTTCTTAAAAATTTACAAGAAGTGCGACTTCAATACACAAGAATCTTCCTATCCATACTTAGTCAATTTCCGTACTCAAGATTTATATTTAACAATACATAGCGAAAATAATAAATACCGTAACCAAAATGAGAATGTTGATTGATGTTGATATTTGTTCAGAGACTTGCACTTGGTCCTTATTTTCACCTACTAATCGAAATACTTCATTGGTACCTCCCAACCAACGCTAGGGGTACTCTTCTTCCCCCTTATCCCCTCGAGCCACAAAGGGGCCACACACAAAAACTCAGATCCAAAAACTAACTCAAGCTTTCCCTCACAAGGAGAGGCATCCACCTCTTTCTTGAAGCCCAACTCACACAAATAAACTAGTCAATAGAAATTTTAACATCACTTCAATCATCCAACAAGAGGGTAATTTCCCTCTTCCTCACCATTCTTTTTATAAGAAATTTCACCTTAACATTGGTCATCTCATGCATAATTATCTAATTTTTTATAATTAATTTAAAGATTATTCACCCCAACACATGTCACACTTTCCCCCAAGTTGCACATGTTTATTCCTTTTTAATTTAAATAATTATGCATTTCCCCTCACACCCACAATTGGTTCCTAGATTTTCTCTTAGTTGTCCCTTAGTTCCCCAATTTCTCTTTTATTATGTCTTCTAACTAATTTATAGTTGGAGTTTGGTTATGACTCTTCTATTAGTTATGATTTAGAGTCTATATTTAATTAGGATTCTAACTCTATGTTGACTACCCATTCTCTCATGAATTAATTTTCTTTTTTATTTAAATATTCTTTTTTATTAATTTCATGCATAGATTGTGCACATGCCTTAATTTTTATTCTTATCCTCCCTTTGCTAGTGTTATTTATGCTAAATTCCCTTCCCCCATTTTATAAATCTATTTGGTCAAAACTCCTAGACTTAGATTTCATTATGTTTCCATTTTATAAATTTGTATTGATTTATAATATATTTTCTATCAATTCTAAGTATTCATTTGATTTTTCTAAGGTCTTCTAGATTTTTATTGACTCATAATTTATTCATGCGGTGTGCCCTTCAAGACGCACCTCCGTGCTCCAAGGGTGCCACTCGCCATTGACTTAGTTTGGAAGTTGTCTAATGCTTGGAGTCAATACTCCACTTGTCGATCTTGTGTGAGACTAAGGGCTTACTGACGAATAAGGAATCTGTCTTATTGCATGCTCCTTAGAGATCCACATGAGAGATTGTCCCATTTTTCCCTCACGTCATCGTGAACCTCTCAGGACAAGGTAGTCGTTAACCTTCAATTTAGGTCACGGTGGGAGTGTTAGTATGCTGTGATAGGGATGTTGTCACACCTCTCCCTCATCCATCAGATATATGTGTATGAGCCCTTTACTCCATATGTGAATAAGATTAGAAAGCGTCGCCATGCCTTCATCCACTTACAAAGATAATGAAAATAACTCATATACATGAAATCCATAACTGAAACATCATCATTACTCATGCGTACATAAAAAAAGTACTCATAATCAAAGTTAATAGTCCAATCCCTAACTCAATACAGAGTCCAAGGAAGTCTGTCGATGCCATCAACATTTTCATCATGCCACGCTTCCTGCACACTCATGAAACCTCATCATAATACATGTAAATTCTATACATCAATATAAATAACACATCAAATTTTAAATGTTCAATCATAGCTTAACCTCATAAACAAAAATAGATAATCATAATGTACCATGTTTAACTAGATCACTTGCACACAAGTGTCCTCAAAGAATAAACAATGTTACGAAAATGTGATCAGTGGAACTGGATGTTACAACAAACCCGATGGGTGTCCATGCTCAACCTTCACTCTATGACATTCCATACATCTGACAATATAATCAACACCATCTTTCTTCATTCCAGGCCAAAATAATTGGCTTCTTACTACTGCCATTGTTTTCTGGTAACCGATATGTCCAACACATGGAACATTATGCATTTCTTTTAATACTAAATTCCTAAATTCTACAGAACTAGGAACATAAATCTTTTTTTTATGCATAAGAAATCCATCTTCCTTCATCTCATACTCTAAATATTCTTTTACCTATAGGTAATGATCATTTGTAACAATAACATTTAAAATTCTACTCTTTAAATATGACTAATTGATGTAGGAGCATCACCGTCATCATTTAATGAGGCATGGTAGAAAGTGACTTACCATCCATCACAACAAACTTTAACTGGTTTCGATCCCGAGGAGGGCACATCACTTTAATTTTGAGACCTTTGTAATTAAATATCCCATGAGATATTCAGGATAGATCCATTGTATATTCTCCAGGAGGTTGTAATTGTCTTTAATTCCTATAGGATTGTACATATTTCGAGCACCAACTCATACCTAAGATTGTAAATGTTCATTTACTATAATAAACTTAGTGGTAGGATGCTTTTAATTGTGATATGAAAGAACTAGAATATTGTGTAGGGAAGGCTCGTGAATCCCCTTCGTGGATAAATCAATGTAATAAATGCCCAATGGAGGATTCTAGAGGCTGATGAAGCTCTTGTAAATTATTGTTGAAGAAATATAAAAGAAGGGAATTGCTTTCAATTTGATGGGACTGAGAACTTGTTCATTCTTCTAAAACTAAATAATGTTGTGTTGTTATCTCTATGTATGAATGTGTATCTATATATTTTAGTGAAAGAGTTATTGATTTAGTTATAAGTTTTAATTGTTTCCCTTATGAGAATCTTAGTGTAAAGAGTGCATAGTGCCAACACAAGGTGTGTGGAGGCCGAACTTCTTAGAGGTTCAGAAGATCAAAAGAGATAGTGTAAGTTTACGCAAAGTGAGCGCAAGAAGTGTTCCTACACGCAGAGTAGTGTAAAATATCAGAGGAGATATGAAGTGCAAGGAGTGCACAGATCTAACACTTTTTTAAGTTGTTGATAAAGCTCAGGAGAGATAGAGAAAGGAGTGTGCAAGTGATTTTTTCAAGTCCAAAGCTCAGGAGAGAAGCGCAAAGTGTGTGACAACGTTTGAGTCATTCAAGTTCCAAAGAAAAGTAGGGATAACAGGTACAAGTTTCCAGGGAGGAACACAAGAAGAGGAGAAATCCCTTTTTTCTAGGGATGAGTGGATGAGATTTGTTAGGGAGGAGTCATAACCCCTCACAATGGTTGGATCAAGGAGAAGCTATGTGGTTGTTAATCCCCAAGTCCTTCGGACTTTGCTGCTCCAACAAATTTAAATTGTTTGGTGCAAGTGAGGCTCGGAGTCCAAAAACTCTGAAGTCCCGGAGTGAATCTCCACCATAGATTATTGGGTGAGTGCGAGTCATTGGATCCCCGAGTAATTCAACGATTTAAAACTCCAAGAAAATTTGATCATTGTCATGCGGGGTGGAGAGTATCTCAAATTCCCGAAGTTCGAAGTTAATCCCGACCATCAATTGGCGGGTAAACGTAAGTTGTATATCTCAATTTATTCGTAATTTGGCTATCCAAGTGATTTTTGGGTGATATTTGTGTGGCGTATAGAAGTCCCGAAGCCCAAAGCCCCAGACTCTTTCTTAGCTGTATATTGGGCCAAGGAGGTGGACCCCATCCACCATTCGATTATGTCTTGACTTGACATTGGAGTGGATTGTCATGATTGGGGAAAATATTTTGAATCTCCGAAGCCCAAAGTAAACCCAGACCATTGATCTATTAAAGGAGTGTGGACCATTGATCCCTGGACCCCTTGGGAGTTCGACGCTTCAACTATTCAGGAAAAGTTTGTTGTTTAAGGTTGGAGTGGAGAAACTCTCGAAGCCCAAAGTTACGGAGTGCCGGAATAAATTCTTCCAAATTAACTCTGAGGTTTTAAGACTGAGGTCACAAGAACGACTCCACTGGAGTAAGAAGACCCTCGTGAATACAAATTTTAGCACAGTATGGGAAATAGGCCTTTGGTAAAGAGTTTAAGGGTTCTGTGGGGACCCGTGAGCCATTCTAACTCCTATGTAGTTCAATCGTAGACCAAGAGGTAGAGAAGACCCATAGGGGGTTTGAATCAAGTGGTATCAGAGGAGGACAAATCTCTGTGTGTGTAAAGAGATATATCGGAAGCCATTCCACCGAGGAGTCAAAGGGAAATAATTGTAGCCAATGCAACTATGGAGAAGGAAATGAGACAAATTATTGCAATGTTAGATGCCATGGAAACAACACAAAGGAGAGAACTAGATGTTGGTGATGTTAGTGATGATGAAAGTGAAAATCCAGAAGAATAAGAAGTTGTAGGAGAAGAAGCAACAAAAGAGCGATTGTTGAGAGGTGTTGTCAAGATGGGAACCGGGGAAAAGATGGAAGTTCTGATGTATGAAGGTAACTTGAATGTAGAAGAATTGTTTGACTGGATAAGTGCTTTAGAAAAGTACTTTGGTTAAGAGGAGATTGATTATGAGAATATAATAAAGCATGCAGTGACTAGGTTAAATGGATATGAAACTTTATGGTGGGGTGAGTTGCAAGCTGATAGAAGGAGGAAAGGTAAGGCCAAGATTAAGAGTTGTGATAGAATCGTAGCTAAGCTTAAGGATAAATTCATATCCAAGGATTATCAACTAAATTTGTTCAGAAGGTTTAAAAATATGTGACAGAAAGGGTTGTTGGTGAAGGAATATACTGAAGAGTTCTATAAGTTGAGTATAAGAGAAAGAAATAAGGAAAATGATGAAGAGAAAATTGCTAGGTATATAAATGGATTGAGGTATGAAATCGGGGATGAAATTAGTTTAGTAATGATGTGTTGGTGCAAGCCAATTTTGGAAGAAAATCAAGGAAGTTTTGAAGGAATCAAGGCAACACCGGAAAATGGGAAGTGAAAATAGAGGAAAAACAATGCCAAAAATATAGGAAAACCAGTGTCGAGGAAAAACAATTACAAAGTGGACAAATTGTCGTGGAGCAGTTGGAAAGTGGACAAGCGTCGACTTGGAGAACAATTTGATCATGGACCAACCAAGATTGAGTCAGTAGAAAGTGGAAAAACCTAATCCACTTAGGGTTAGGGATTTTGTAAGTGATTTATCTCATGTTTTGTATAAGTAGAATGTATTAGGACTGTGGGAGGAGTTAGTGAGTTAGTCAGTTAGGGATTGGAATGGTAGATTGGTTAGAATTTCTCAGTTTTGTGAGGACTATTGCGATATGTGGAGATCGATTGTAATGGAGGAATAAATGTACAGTGTGTGGAACTAGATTTTTAATGAAGAATAATAAAGAGCTGAAGTGACTCATATTTGTGGACGTAGCTCCAAGAGGGGCTGAGCCATGGTATATGTGGGTTATGCGTATATGTGTGAAGTCTTTTTTATTATATTTTCTTTAATGAGTTTATGTTCAACATGTTTAATGATAAAAGAATGAATAATGTGCACTAAGGATAAGCTAATGGACTTTGTAGAATAACACTAATGGATGAATGCCATAGTTAGTATGCAGATCTAAATTTTATGTTACAATAAAATAATAGATGTCATTTGGTAGATGTTGGTGTAATGGTTCATGGAATCATGTTGGAGTAGTGTGTCACTGATCGCCGATAGGATCCTTATAGGGTAGCATCATGAAGGGATATTCAAGAGCTAACAATTGAGTAAATCTAATGGAACTAAGAGAGAAACAAATCCCATCCCATGGTTGTAGACATCTGAGTCCAGCGAACACGCATTGAAGCCATCTTGGGTGAGACTGTGTAGTGCACTTTTTGTGTTATGTTTCCTTCTGGTATCCATAAGGGCCGATGGAAGAAGGAAAGTTGGTAATCCTATAGTTAGAACTTGGGTCAACCCATAATAGCCAACAATGGTTTTGTTGCTAGTTGGAACACAAAATATTAGATCAAGAGGGATGTATGATGCAATATGGAATGAGGATTTAAGAAAGGGGATATTTTTAGGTTGGAACCCCATGAAAGAAGAGATTGAAATATGGTTGATAGTTCAGGAACTACAGTTTTCCCACAAAGATAATAGAAGCCCTAGGTTTAAGCTAAGACAATACTTGGAGAGATACGTATTCAACAAAATACACGATAGTTTATTTAGTTAGTTTCCCACACTATTACAGGAGTGGATAACACGACCGAAATATACCCATACGATAAATAGATTTAGATTAGTGGATTGGACAAAAGAGAGTATCACATGGTTGAAAAGGGTGAATAACAAATTCACACGCGTAGTATATTTCTGGTTAGACAACAGTGTAGTGGGGTATATCACTGAGTTTGCAGTAGATACTTTGAAATATTACAGTGTAGAAGAGCATGAGTTTCTCAAGGGCCCAAGGGGAAGGTACATTAGGTCGTTGTACACTTCAATCAAAATATTATTTCATGATAAAGGGGTATTAACCATGGAATTAGACAACTAAACTACCCTACGTTCATGTGGGAGTTAGGGGAAACACTGAGGAAGGTCTGAGATGGAGGTGGAAATGGATAGAGAAAAGCGCATTAAAGAGAAATATCCCATTATGATGGATCAAGAGGAGATCCAGAAAATTTTGTAGAAGGAAGGAATGATGCACAGTGGCAGACCCTACCAGTATAAGCTCAATAGGAAGAAAAGATTATTATATGAGAGGGAAGGCTTGGAGAGTGATGAGGAAGAGGTATATGATCTACGTGTTGTAGAGAACATTGAAGAAATACTACGTGCCACATATGAAATAAATACTAGAGGAGCGAGATCTAATGAGGAAGCATGTATCCCTGTCCAGATCCAAATCAGTGTAGAACCTACAACCCGATGTATGATTAACACATCAAAAAAGAAAGAGTTGTTTAGAGAACAAGTGACTGACAATCAGAGGAATGTAGGAGATCATAATAGAAGTGAGGGTACAAGTGGAAGTACCAATAACAATGGAGGTAGTGGTACAAGTGGAAGTACCAGTAGTAATACCAGTGGGAGTTTAAGTCCAAACAATAGTACACAGATAGTAGTACCGCATGGAGCAGGTACAACACATTCCACAATGGAAGGTGTAGATCTAACGATAATATTACCAGAGTTTCATGGGGATGGATCAGAATACCTAGAGAAGAACCTATTCGTGTGTGAATAAATATGGGAAGTGAAAAGAATCACTGATGATGGAGAAAAACTAGCGCAACTAGAAATAACGTTAAAAAAATGATGGATTGGTACATGAATCTAGCAGTAAACAATCCACAGGGTGCACCAGGAACAATAGAAGAGATTAAATAGGCACTGATCACTGAGTTTCAGAGGACAAAATCAAAGGATCAGTTTATGAATGAGATGATTAAGGTTAGACAGAAACCAAGAGATTTTGTATGGGACATCGATCAAAAGTTCAAGAAATTGAAAGTTAAACTTAAGTATCCCATTTTTTATATGTATCATAGACAATTGTTTATAAATTCTATGTTACAACACTTCAAATATCCATTGAGACAACAAAAATTTCAAACCTAGGCAGAGGCACTACAAGCAATGATGCAGTTAGAGGAGAATCAATATAATCATACATATCTAACTATAGAGGAGTACAAGGAAGACCTGAAGAAATTTATAGTGAAATTAAACCATAATAAAAGTAGGGAGAAAAGAGAAGTAGTGTGGTGTACCCTTTGAAGATCATAGGGACATCATAAGAACGAGTGTATGACATTTGCACAGTACCTAGGAATAGGGATACCAAATCCATTACCTACAGGAGGGATTTGGTGTGAAATATACAAGACACATGGGCATGATCCTTATCACTACCCTATGATGCAGAAGTACAAGAAAAAACCAAAGAGTATTTTCTGTAACTTTTGTAAGTCAGTGGGACATGAAGACAAAAATTGTAGAACCCTAGAGTTAATGAAGGAAAGAATCTCAAATGCATATAGGATGTAGGTTGAGTTGATGGTAGGGAATATTGCACCACATTTTGGCATTGCGCAACAGTTTCAAGCAGTGCCACAGTTTCAACAACCCTGACATTATAATCAAACACCATAGTATCATCAACAGAACATGGATCCATAGGGGAACAAAGGAGGATTCAAAGGTAGAGGAAGAGGAGGAATGGGCAGAGGCAGAGAACATACTATCTTCCATAATTGTCAACATCAAGGAAACTATGCTAGATATTTTACTAAACCAACAACAACATGTATGTACTTTCGCGCAACAGATCACGCGCGGGACATAGGATTTTCTGAAGTTAATGATGATGATCTAAGAGAAGAGGAATATAAATAACCAGAATGTCTAGTGGATTTCTACAGAAATAAGGGATCCTAGGAGGAACATCAATATAGTGACTAGAGGAGGTGCAAAGATAGGAGCGGATGAAAATGACACGAAGAAGGAATGTCAATGCTGGATTCAGAAGAACAGTCGGCGACAAAAACAATTTGACGCAAAGAAAGAGAAGGAAACTTTCAAGGAATCAAAGAAGGATTTCCTGAAGGATAATGTAGCCTCCACATCAAATACTATGTAGAGATATGGTACTCCTATTTTTTATATGCCTCAATCTCTGGATCATACTTACAAAGGAGATCAAACAAGGAAAGTAAGTAACTTAAAGGATTTCCTAGAATCTTGCTTTAAATTACTTAATGATAAGAATGCCATGGATTTGTTTAAAAGTATGATTGATAAATATAACATATAATGATGGGTAGGAACATAACCAAAGAATATTAATCAAGTCCATAGACATAAAAGAAACAATAGAGAGTTCAGATTAAATGAAAATATATGGCACAAACCCCCCTTCTCTCCAAAGGGATGCTCGACCTCTCGGTCTAGGATCATTCAAGTCACTAAGCCAAATGGATCATTGGGCTCCTAATCGGAACAGATTCTAACTTGACACAATCCCTTCCACCTTTTCAGTGCAGGTTATGTGGCACCCACAGACCTTCTCCTTAGCACTTTTCAAATCTTAACGCCAACAGATGCTAGCTCTCTATGCTAAGATCCCTCCTTGATGTGACCATGGACTACGACCGTGGGCCAGCTCCCTTCGCAACTGCGTGCTTCAGAGATTCTCCAGGACCAAAGCTACGGTCCACATTCTTCTCACGATCGACGACTAAGATCAAATCGTGACTTTGGACTTTGCGATTCTACACTTCTCCCAACTCTGTCCTTCTTGATTTTTGAATCAATGAAGTGTTGATTTCTCGCCACGTGTCCTCTCTAAATGGACACCTAGGATTTCTTCGATTCCCAGCTGTTTGGGTAATATCCCGATATTCTCCTCCATTATCTTTCAAAACACTCCTCCTTTGGCTCTTGTGGATTTCTTCCATGCGTCCCTTCCAGATCCAACAACTTGGATTCCAATCGCTCTTCGCGGCTTTGCATAGGTCTGGGTTTTCTCTCAGAAAACCTCCCAAAGCTCCTACTCCCGAATATCTCCAACTTCTTCTACCTTTAGCCTTCCAACAATGGGTGTTTTCATGACCTTCGGGGCTTTGACAAGTCCTCGACCCCTTTTCACACTTAGCGGAATTTTCCTTCTGAGACTTAGGCTATTCTCAAACCTCTTTTGCACTCCTTGCAGAGTTTTGTGCAGACTCTTCTATGACTTTTTTCGGCTATAAAACCTTCAAGGTTCCTTGTTCCTCTATGTCCTTTAGTGTACTTTCTCGTGCCCTCCTAGAAGTTTCTCTCTCTTCCTCCTGAGCTTGTAAGGTGGAATTACAGTCTCCTCGGTGCACTCCTTGCACTCAACTAAGATTTTCAACGGCTTTTCCCTTAGCCTACCTGGGAATATTAAGGCATCTCCTTTCCTTTATCGATGCACTCTTTCAAAGCCTTCCTTCCTTAGAGTTTTCAACAACCCTGGGGTTCTCTTAAGGATTCCAACACGTTGAACTGTGTTTCTCTTGTATGCTCTCGTAATTGCTCTATGCCCTCCTGACAGAGTGTTTCAGAGTGTTCAGTAACTCTGAAATGTGCTTCCTCCTACACAACTTTTATTTCCAATGTACCCAACCACCTTCAAATTTTCTTTCAAGTCTGTGAGTTATCTCGGTGTGCCCTCCTGGAATCTTCTCTTCTGAATCCACTGAGTTCAGACATGCACGCCTTGCATCAACTCATAGAGTTTCCACCCTCTATCATGCACTCCTTTCACTTATCCTAGAGAACTAAACTTAATTCAACACCCTCACAGATATAAAAATGTATCTCCATCCCTCCAGACAATTTCTAACATTCATCTACAATTCAAATGCATACAAATGACATTCACCACAAAACATCCATTACACATAAATTGATAATAGGAAAAATGTTCTTTTCTATTAATGGTGGAATGTTCATTACAATATATGAGTCTGAACTACTATTGAGTCTCATCTCTCTCCCCTACATGCTCTACTAGTAACAATACAATAGTTTATACAAGAGGGGCTTGATGAGATTCCCTCCAAGATAAGCTAGTGCTGTTGAATCACCATTCAAAACGCCTGTCTAATGGGCAAATTGCAATCATGGAAATTTGATCCAAATTAGATGCAGATCCCTCCTACTGGCAACCTCTTAATGATGACCTTATCTCCAACTTGTGCGAAGGCACAACTTGGCTCTTCCAACCTATAGGTATTGATTTCCTTGATCATGCCTTAGATTCTCAAAGGAAAAATGAGAGGGTGACATCTCTCTCTTCCTT
This sequence comes from Picea engelmannii, assembly GCA_009831015.1. NCBI lineage: Eukaryota > Viridiplantae > Streptophyta > Pinopsida > Pinales > Pinaceae > Picea > Picea engelmannii. Next base: position 279,902 of record ML777861.1, read on the forward strand.
GAATGCGCACCACGCGTGTCAATCGACTGGCGCATGTTGAGGTGGAGAAAATCTCCTGCATCAATATAGGAGACTTTAACATGGGAAATTTTATCCTGGACTTAGGATCAAATGTCAACATTTTTACAAAAAATACTTGGGAAGCAATGGGAGAACCTACACTAGGGTATTCCAATATCCAATTAAAGCTAGAAAACCAGCATAGAGTGATTTCCATAGGTAGATTGAAAAATACAAGAGTGAATCTAGATGGTTTTCTTATCCAAAATGGATCTAGGAAGGCCAAAATTTCAAAGTTCTAAGAATCTAATGAAAACAATTGCATTGGGTAGGTCTTTTCATGCCAATTCTGACAATATATTGTTTTTTGAAAATGGACACCATATGCGAAAGTTATCACGTTCTGAACTTTTTCCCAAACATGTAAAAAGTCAAAGGTCAAAGTCAACTAGTCAAAGGTCATACAGTTGATGTGGCAGATGATGTTAGTAGTACATCATGATGAAATCAACAATACATCATGATGATATCAGCATGACACATGGTAGGACCAGGACATGCCACATGTCAGTCATTTTTGGCATTTTCAGGGGTGATTTGGAACAATAAAAAAGTGACACGTGGAACTGTACGAAAGTGACATGTGGCACTGTACGAAGGTGACATGTGGTTGTATGGATGATGACATGGAACTGTATGAAAGGATGATGTGGCACTATACAAACAATGATGTGGCACTGTATGGATGATGACATGGCAACTGACTTGGCAGGCTGATGTGGCTCAGGCCAATGACAAGGTGACACATGGAGCAATGAGGAGGCACCACGTGGAACCTTCTGGAAGGTCAAAATGGTTTGGCAGTTTCCTCCAAATATGATGATTACCACCGAATATGGTGGGAATCCTCCAAATCTGGTGAAATCCTGCTAAGTTTGGCTAACTGTTGCTAAATTTGGCGGAGTATGGCTTATTTAGTCGGGAACAAAAATCGATACAAAGGAGTTTTTTTGGCACATAGTTCAGGACTATACGAATTGTATGGATCTGATAGGGCACAACAATGGGATTTGTGCCGAGGGGAGGTGCCGAGGGCTTGATCAGAAGTAGGTCGACTTTATACTAAAAGTTGCAGAATTTCAAGGGGAGTCACAATATGGATTCTATTTTTGCATCCGAGTAGCCGAACATAAAATTTCCTCCAAAGCCCAAGATGTTGAGCCAAGCATAGCCGATTTCATACTAAAAAATCTCATAATTACCTGTTGCAACCATTGGGGATGTCTGTTATAACTTAATTTTAGAAGAAGTGGGTAAGAAATTGGGATTAAAAACTAAGATGCATCACAAACCCTATTCACTAAATTGGATAAGCAAAGATCACAAATTTCCCATAACAAAGCAATGTACCATAAAGTTTGGAATTACATCTAAGTATGTGGATGAAGTAATATGTGATGTGGTGCCACTAGAAACATGTGGAATGGTATTTGGAATCCCTTATTTATACGATCACAAAGAAATCTTCTACAGGGAACATAATCAATATCACTTAACTAAATAAAGGGCATAATATGTTGTACATGCTCATCATATAAAAGAAAATAAATCTCTTCTAACAATGGAACAATTAAAGAAGGAAGCTTATGCAATAAATACACCTATAATTGTGCCAAGTAAAGCAATTGATATTAAGAATGAACATGAGATGGTTGTAGGATGGGAGTTCAATCATACTTTGCTTCAAGATAAGTTAATGTCGTGCAAGCCTGGAAAAAATATTGGTTCATTTTCAGTCATATTTCAGATATTATCATTGCTAATGTTTTCTACATGGATGGTAGTGGATTCAGTAATATGTGAACGAGTTCAAATGGCTAACAATATGATTTCAGTTGGCATGGTTATTATGCAATTGATTATGATGCGACAAGTGCACATGACAAATTTTGAAGACCAAGGACAAGTGGGGAGGCCTATCCCGCACTTGATGACTGGTTAATATCCTTTTGGAAGACCAAAAGGTCTTAGTGGGGAGGAATGATCCAAAATGGATCCAGGAAGGCCAAAATTTAAACTTTCTCAAAATCATACGAAACTAGTACCATTGCATAGGGATTGTCGTGATGATTCCAATAGTATATTTTTTATTTTTCAGAAAATGGACACCGTATGCGAAAGCTATTGCATTCTGAATTTTTTCCCAAACATGCAAAAAGTCAAAGGTCAAAGTCAACTTGTCAAAGTCCGTATAGATTACGTTAGTAGTATGACATGATGACATCAACAATACATCATGCTTACATCAACATCACACGTGCCAACACCAAGACATGCCATGTTTCCGTCATTTTTTGGCATTTTCAGGGGTGATTTGGACCAGTAAAAAAGTGACACGTGGCACTATACGAAGGTGACACGTGGTTGTATGGATGATGAAATGGCACTATACGTATGATGGCGTGGTAGTGTATAGATGATGACATGGCACTGTATGGAAAGATGGCATGGCATTGTACGAACGATGACGTGGAACTGTACGAATGATGATGTGGCAACTGACTAGGTAGACTGACGTGGCATGCTGAAGTGGCTCGGGTCAATGACGAGGTGACATGTGGCCCAATGAGGTGGTTCCACATGGAACCTTCTAGAAGGTCAAAGTGGTTTGGTGGTTTCCTCCAAATATGGTGGGAATCCTCCAAATATGGCAAAATATCGCTAAGTTTGGCTAATTGTTGCTAAATTTGGCGGAGTTTGGCTTATTTATCTAAGCATGGAAATCGAGACAAAGATGTTTTTTGGAACAAAGTTTGATACTATATGGACTATATGGATTTGACAAGGCATAACATTGGGATTTGTGTCGAGGGGAGGTCTCGAGGGCCTTTTCAGAAGTAGGTTGACTTTATACTCAAAAGTTTCATAATCTAGAGGGGAGTCCGAATATGGCTTATGTTTTTTCATTCAAGTAGTTGAACATAAAAGTTCCTCCATATCCCAATATGTCGAGCCAATCATAGCTGAGTTCATAATCAAAAGTCTCATAATTACCTGTTGCAACCATTGGTGATGTCTGTTTCTGTCTAGAAGTTACAGATATGAAAGGTGGTTTTAGGAGCTATTATGTAAGGCTTTATTGGTATTGTTTTTAAGAATTAAATATTAATAAGAATCCTCCCACTGAAGTTAAAGGCCCAGATACATGGGAAAATTTGCGCCGAACTCCATTATCAATCTTTGGCATTATGGTTTGTTGTTCTTATAGTCTATTTACTGTTCTAAATTCTTTATGATGGCTAGATAATTCTTCTATTAAAAATCTTCTTCTTCTTCTCTCTTAGTTCCTAAATGGTAAAACAACTCATGCATAAACTTAACCATATTATTTAAAATATCAATTTAGGATCATGTGCACACCACAACATATTGTGAAGTCATGGATATGGTGGATGTGTCTATACCATTTCCAACACTACTGGGAATTGATTGGGCCTTTGATAATCATGCCATAATTAATTTAAAGACTAGAAAGATGATATATGAAGCTGGGAAATTTAGTGTAGTAGCACCTTTAGATCCATCATATTGTGAAATATATGTAGAAACGGTGCCTGACAGTGTTCTAGAGGATGATGTGAACAATTTGTATAGGAATACTGCACGAGATGAATACTATGTGAATCCAACTGCAGATGGAGTACTCATTTGAAGGAGTATTAATTCTAGAATGTCAGATTATGATACTGGTGTAGAAAATTGGAAGCAAAGATTGCATGAAGTATCTACTAGGAGGTGCACCAGAGTTACACGTGTAGTAAGATGGGTTGGGACAAAAGTAAGACAATTTCCCACATTTACTAAAGAGGACAATTTAGAAAACTTCCTGACAGAGTTAGAATCATATTTTTTTGTATAGTCAAAGATCATTAGTGTTGGATATAACACTCAGGTACACACCTACACAATGGTGGGGTGAAAATAAGAAGGTAATTCAGGGCTGGTATCAGTGTAAGCGACTGATGCAAATACGATTTGGTAGGAGTCATTAGGATAGGCCCTTACATAAGTATGATGGAAGAGGGAACCAAAGATATCACATAAATGATTGTATCACTAACTGGAGATTGGCACCACAAGAGGAATGGATGCATTACTTTATTAATACATTAGAAGGAATACCAAGTAATTGATATAAGGAGAAGGAACTGTGCATAGAAATGACAAGTTGGGGCGCAGTGCAAAAAAAATTTACTAGGACTTTTGCATTTGAATGTGAGAATCCATGGGTGGATCTAGAATTACAGAGGATCAAATGGAAGATATTTGAAGAGTATGGGGTAGATACAGTGAAAGTAGACAAAGATTATAGAAACAAAACACTTGAGAAAATAGTTTACTATATCAGGGTGCAGAGGATGATGAAGTAGAAGACAACCCACGTGACATACATATATTAGAAGGGGAAGGAGAAAGAGGGTTGGAAGGAATCATGTTACAATCAGAAGATTTTACTGCACCTATGAAGATTAAAATGGTCAATATTGGGACTAAAGAGAAACCCAAGATAGCCAACATTGGATATTATTGGGACAATGAGACAATGGAAAAGACAACTAAATTACTACACGGGTATAGTGACTTATTCCTAACCACATTTTTAGAGATGAAAGGGGTAGCAAGAGAACTTGGGGAAATGAATAAACCCCTCAAACCAGAGGCAAGACCAGTTAGACAGAGACCATATATATTAAACCCCATCTATAAGAAAAAGGTTAAGGAAGAACTTGACAGAATGCTAGAATTAGGAATCATAGAGCCCGTGGAAGACTAAGAGTGGATTAGTCCAATGGTGGTCTAGGAAAAGAAGACTGGAGGGATTAGGATATGTGTGGATTTGATGAAATTAAATGATGCATGCATGCATGATCCTTTTCCTACTCCATTTACAAATGAGGTCTTATAGAATGTAGGACAACAAGAAGTGTACTCTTTCACAAATGGATTTTCAGGTTACCATCAAATCAAAATTTCTCCGGAGGATAGGTACAAAACTACATTTGGTACAAAATAATTCCATTTGGTTTAAAGAATGCGCTAACAATATTTTCTAGAGTAGTACTAGATACATTAAAGGATTTTATACATAAATTTTTACAGGTTTATCTAGATGATTTGACAATATTCAGTTTAATGAAGAACCATGTGGAAATTTTGAGATTAATTTTAGAAAGATGTAGGCAATGTAAAATCTCATTGAACATTAAGAATTATCTATTCAACACACCATTTGAAATCTTACTTGGGCACATTGTATGAAAACATGGCTTGATAGTAGACCCTGCAAAGATTGTTGTTATTGTTAATTTACCACTGCCAAAGTTAGTGCGCCAATTGAGAGCAACATTGGGCCACAAAGGGTACTATAGGAAATTCATAAAGGGATATGCAAAGATTACTGCACCCATGGAGAATCTATTGAAGAAAGACATAAGGTTTCAGTGGAATGATGACTGCTAAGAGAGATTGGACATATTGAAAGAGAATATGGTGACAACACCAATTTTGATATTTCCAGATTGGAAAAAAGAATTTCCTCTACATGTGGACGCTTCATACATTGAACTTGGAGCACTTTTGGCACAACCAGGTGAAGGAGACATTGATCATCCAATATCGTTTTATATTAGAATTTTTTTTGAGTCTGAGTAAAACTATAATACTATAGAAAGGGAAGGTCTGGCCATGGTATATGCCCTACAAAATTTCAGAAATTATTTATTGGGTCAACATTTTAATATGTTTACAGATCATTCCGCTTTGAAGTATCTAGTTAACAAGCCAGTGTTGGGGGGGAGGATATGTAGATGGATTTTATTGTTTCAGGAATATGGTTTTTAAATCATAGTAAAACCAGGGAAGTTGACTGCAGGAGAAAATCATCTATCAATAACTACTAATGGAGAAGAGCCAAAGAACTTGGAGGAGAATTTTCCTAATGCTAACTTATTTTATGTTCAGATTGTTGATGATTATTTTGATGACATTGTTAGATTATTGTGCACATGAATGTCTCCCAAGTAATTTATTGTCACGCAAAAAAAATAGTAGGTAGTGTGCACTGCAAACTATCAGTTGATTGTAAGTCATTTATACAAGTTAGGCACAGATGGAATTCTGAGAAGATGTGTGATGGAGCATGAATGCTCCATGGTTTTAGAAAAAGCACGTGAAGGCATAGATGGAGGGAACTATGTAGGAAATAATACAACACAGAAGGTGCTTCACACAAGACTATGGTGGCCTACAATACATAAGGACACAAATGAATACTGTCAGACTTGTGATGTCTGTCAGAGGGTGGGAAAACCATCCGGAAGGGATAAAATGCCACTTATGACCCAAGTAACTTTATAGGTATTTGATAAATGAGTTATGGATTTCATTGGACCCATTAACCCACCAACAAGGATGTCAAGAGAAAGATACATCATCACTGTGACAAAACACTTAACCAGATGGGCAGAAGCAACCCCAATAAAAGATTGCAGCGCAATTTCTGTTTGAGAATGCAGTGACCAGATTTGGATGCCAAAAATTTTTTTGAGTGATCAAGGAACTCATTTTATTAACAGTACAATCAGAGATATGACTGAATAATTTGAGATACATCATCAAAAGAGCACACCTTACCATCCCCAGGCAAATGGTAGAGTAGAATCTTTTAACAAGATTCTAGAAAATGCATTGACAAAGATTTTCAATGTGAATAGGGATGATTGGGATTTGAAGGTATCAACAATATTATGGGATTATAAGACTACATGCAAGAACATTATAGGACATAGACCATTTAGATTGGTGTATAGGAAGGAAGGAGTGGTTCCATTGGATTATTTAGTACCTAGTCTATGCATTGCAGCAATCACCAACATGACAGAAGAAGGTGTTGCGCAGGAAATATTGGATAAGTTGATGGAGATGGAAGAAGACAAAATTTTAGTGGGATTTCAACAGGAGGTACAGAAAGCGAAGGAAAAATATTTGCATGATAGACACATAAAGAAGAAAATATTTAAGGAAGGAGATATAGTTATCCTTTATCACAACATTTATTTACAACACCCTGGGAAGTTCAAGATGCACTGGTTAGGGCCTTATCAAGTAGAGGCCATCATAGATGGAGGTGTTATGCATTTGAATTATCTTGCAGGGAAGAATCTGAGAGGACTAGTGAATGGAAATCGACTGAAGATGTAACAAGACAATCGACCTAACAACCTGAGGTAAAAATAGATAGATAAAGTATGATTGTACATATTGTATATAGTATATGTCAGAAGAAAAAGACGAAAATGCATAAAAAGAAGAAATGTAACAAAATGACAAAAACATAGGAGAATATTAGAGGTTTTGATGTAGTAAAATTGTTATCATTAACAATGCGCCGCAGAAAAACCGGTGTTGAAGACACCATGCACTGGAAAGTAGTTGACATATACAAAAGTGTAGGACGCAGGAAAAAGTGAAAAAGTGAAAATTGTTAGTGTGGAACAACTGTCAGTACGTCATCCCGCTATAACGTCGGAAAAAGGGGGAGATGCATTCATTCCTGTTTTTTCTAAGGAGAAGAGTGAAGAGAGAAACCTAATCATGAAAGAGTGATAGTTCTTGACATCACATTGAAATTTGTAGCCCAAGAGTCCATATTTTAGCAAGACGTTGCTATTGCGAGTTGGAGCGTCAAGTAGGGTTGGTCGAAAAAAAAGAAACATCGCTCAGGTGGTGAAAACAGGGACACAAGACATGGCTACAATCATTGATGTGGATGTAATCCATATGCCATAATATGAGCCAACTAGAACACAAGTGGAGGAGGAACAAAACCCATAACAGGAGGTGGGGCAACCTGAGGAAGACGCAGAAAGGATAGAGTCCAATGTGTTGAGAGGGAAAGGGATACAACAAGAAGAACACGACATGGGTTCAGTGCAAGAGGGTCTGGGGCCGGAAGAAGAACAAGAAATAGAGCAAGAGGTCATACCATAGGTCAGGGAATCATCCCTGTGAGAGAAAAAGGAATCTCAGGATAAAATAAGTGTGCAAGGAATATTGCACACACAGGTGGAGTTGGAAATAATAATGCCAAAAATCCCAGAGGGAGTAAAAGAAGACGATGAAATGATATGAGGAGTAAACAATACGAATTACTCATACCACAACGTAGATGACATTGTCAAATTCCCGTATTTGGTGAAACACAATTATATGGAATATAAAGGAGAGGGCCCATCAGGTACGCCACTATTGGAATATGAGCAGTGGATATTGGGAATCTACAACATAGCGATTATGAATTTTCTATATATACCACACTTTGGGCACGATAAACATATCAATGGATGTGTGAAAAAACTCCTAGAAATGGTGCATGGAGGTGTTTTATGGATGGATAGGAAATTTCCTATTGATTTGGATTTGATTGCAATTATTATTGGGCTACCCATGAATGGGGAGAAGCCAGAGCAATATCTAGAGGATAAAACTAAGGCAAATTCCATCTCTGATGAAATCAAGGTGAAATATTGCACGGATAGAGGAAATAGGGGAATCAGGATCAATGACATAAATGATCGCACCATGAGATTTGATACAAGGCTGATAGGGTGAAAATTAATGTGCAAATGTAGGAAGGAAGAAGTACCATCAGAAGTGGGACAGGTTGCAATGCAATGTGTAAAGGGTAGCTCAATGATATGGGCCCCTTATTTACTCAATTCTTTCCTGGAAGACTATAAGGATACATAGGATTGGGGCATTGAGTTCCACTACTCATGGTTACTCATCCTCATTGCACTTATAGGTTGGAAAGATCCGACGAATGGTATGTTCCTCATAGATTAGGAAAGTGTGGTGCATATCGGTGCCCTTCATTAAGGAGTAGAACATACTCGAATACGAAGAAGGTGAACAATGATGTATTTGACCCATACCTTTCAGAGATCCAAAACCACTTAGCCAACATGTGGAGGATTTCACCGGAGATAGTCCAAGAGTTTGGATAGATTTCCAACTTTCAGGCAACGCACCATAGCATGTGGTTGCAGGCGAATAGGGATCCAACCAAGGGGTGGCTACAACAGGGTTGTTGCACAACGATGTGGGATATACAAATGGAGGTTCAAGAGTGGCCTGCTGAATGGAAGGTTCTAGTAATTCCACAGACAGTGCTAATAGTACATAATAAGATGTAGGAAAAAATAGTCTCCGTGTAGAAGACAAGCATAAATGGTGCCAGCAAGAAGAATAAGACAACATAAGGTCCAACAGGTGGAATCAAGCCAACTCAAAAGAAACACATGATGCAGAAGAAACGAAAGGGTGGTTCCACATAGGATCTATTGCGCACAGAGTAGACACTGAGAGATACAAAAAAATATGTGCACGTAGAAGAAGAAAGGAAAAAGACACATGATATACCTACGGAGGAATAAATTGGGTAGGGGATAGGAATGGATACACATATGCTAGAAACATTTGAGCCATCAGATGCCCAAAAGAAGAGAACATTGGAGCAAGAAAGTGGCTCCAGGGAGAAGGCACAGGCCCATAGAACACCACCTCATACATCACTGACAACAGATGATGTTGAACTAGTATCCAAAACAATTGAAGATCAACTATCATAGGTTTGGGAAAATTCCACGAAGCATAGGGCTTTGATTTCTAAGGTGGTGCAGGAGGTAAAAAATACACTGGAAGAGTTAAAGATAAGTGTAGAGAAATAATATAAAGACACACCAATAAAAACTATGTAAGGAGTGCCAGCAAGTGAAACAATCCAGATCATGGTGTAGGGGAGAGTAAACTTCATTATAACACCTAATATGTTGTATATTGATGAGGAAGAAACTCAAAATCCCCTAAAGGAGATAGAGACATTGGACTTGGCATTGTTCAGGATTCTAAAAAAGGTGTTGTACAAACTACATATTATTGTCACGCAGGAAATTCAGTCCAGGGCAAGGTCGAATGTGAAAAATATATAGATAGCCTAGGAAGATAACATCTCATTGAAGGAATCAATTAACCAAGAAGATCATGAGAAGAATATAGCACAATAGAAATTGGAAGAGATGGACAAGTACATTAGTGAAATATTCCAAACCATCCCAGATAATGAAGATTCATAGGAAGTATCTTCTGAGGAGAAGATGAGGAAAATAGTGCATACCTTGGAGAAGTACAAGGACCAAATAAAGGAGCTAGAGGAGCATGAAATACCCACGACTCTTCCAAAAGTAAGAGTGCAGTGAGAGAAAGACGCAACAGAATCTGCAGAGAATATAGCGTATACTATTATACATAAAATGACAGAGTTGTTGGAAGAAAGTGGCCAACTATGGACACAATTAAAAGAATATGGAAGCTTGTAGGAGTTGCAAGGAAAGGAAGATAGGGTCCACACATCAATGGTAGAATTTAAATAGAGACATAAGACAATTTCATTGCCAGAAAATATTAAGACAACTGCATAAATGAAGACTCTGCAATAAAAAAAAAAAGGTAGTGCTGGAAGAAAAGATTGAAAGGCAAGCTCAGTTGGAGCCTCTGCAGGAAAAGTTTGAACAACTAGTCATGGAGATCGACACAACAAAATAAAGGGTAGAGAAGATATACTTGGAGGGAGGAGAAATATTGAAACCTCTAGGCACCGTGTAGATGATAGAAGCCATGGCGGAGAAAAGAAACCAGGCTCAGGAGAAATTCCAACAAGAAACACATATGTATGAAGCATTGGCACATGCAGTAAAATATGTAGGAGTCAATGAGTGACTCGGGACGAGTCATGATGTCAGTGTTGGGGGAATGTTAGCACATGCCAATTTTGGAATAAAATCAAGGAAGTTTTGGAAGAATCAAGGAAGTGCTGAAAAATGGGGAGCGCGACAGAAATAGAGGAAAAGCAACGCTAGAAATAGAGGTAAACTAGTGTCAAGGAAAATCAATTACAAAGTGGAAAAATTGTTGTAGAGAAGTTGGAAAGTGGACAAGCACCAACTCGGAGAATAGTTGGATCGTGGAACAACTGATATTGAGTCAGTAGAAAGTGGACAAACCTAATCCACTTAGGGTTAGGGTTTTTGTAAGGGATTTGTCCCATGTTTTGTATAAGTAGGATGCATTAGGATTGTGGAAGGAGTTAGTGAGTTAGTCAGTTAGGCAGTCAAATGGTAGATTGGTTAGAAGTTCTTAGTTTTGTGAGGACTATTGTGATATGTGGAGATTGATTGTAATGGAGGAAGAAATGTACAGTGTGCGACACTAGATTTTTCATGAAGAATAATAAAGAGATGAAGTGACTTGTATTTGTGTATGTAGCCCTAGGATGGGGTGAACCATGGTATATCTGGGTTATGTGTGTATGTGTGCAGTGTTTTTGATTATATTTTCTTTAATGAGTTTATGTTGAACATGTTTAATGATAAAAGAATTAATATTGTGCACTAAGGATAAACTAATGGACTCTGTAAAACAACACTAATGGATGAATGTCATATTTAGTATGCATATATAGATATTATGTTACAATAAAAGAATATATGTCATTTGGTATATGATGGTATAATGGTTTATGGAATCCGGTTGGAGTAGTGTGTCACTGATCAACACTAGGATCCTGCTAGGGTAGCATCATGAATGGATATTCGATTGATAACAACTAAGTAAATATAATGGAACTAAGAGAGAAACACATCCCATCCCATGGTTGCAGACAAATGATTCCTACGACTACCATTGAAGCCAACTCCAGTGAGACTATGCAGTGCACTTTGTGCGCTGTGTTTCCTTCTGGTATCCAGAAGGGCCGATGGTAGAAAGGAAGTTGGTAATCCTATAGTTAGAACCTAGGTTATCCCATAATAGACAACATGATGAGGATTGTAGAAGATTTATATTAGGTAGCTCTGAAAGAAGAAGAAAAATTGGCAAGGAATCCGAGTCATAGGAATAGGGGAATGATTCCTAACAGAGGAAAAGGAAGCACCAAAGAAAAGTTCTAGAAATCAAAGGGAGAAGCTGGAGGGTTTAACAATTAGAAAAATAGAGGGGGAATTTCTAGAGGAGGATACTCTAGAGGAAGAACCCCTTTTCCAAGAGGTATAGGAAGAGGCAGAGGAGGAGACATAATGTGTTATTCTTGCAGGAAAACATGGCACATGTCTTGGGAATGTACTAAAAATAAGAATGAAAGATTTAGAGAAGCTCACATTTCGGAGGCGCATAAGAGGAATGTGGAGGCAGAGATGAAAGAAAAAGAAGCTAAAGAGGGAATATATCTCATGATGAGTGTAACATACCTAACCACCCACAGGATGGGGTACGCTACCTACAAGCCCACCCTTGGAATTCTTTCTCTTAATGATACCTTTTTAAAATTTAAGGATGCATAAAAGGAAAGACTTTAATGACATGCACAACAATAGTCATCAAGCATGCATAGTATAAAGATTCAATTAACGATAATTAAATATACAAAGGAAATACATTCATATACATGAAAATGATACCATAACAGGGAACACTTATCTTTATGAAATATGAGACCAACTGGCTGTAGACTAAGGACGTTCCACCCAACCATAGACACTATTGTTCCCAATTTCAACAATAGTGTCACCCCCAAGCTAGAGATATATATCCACAAGGACGGTTTTAGAGTGTACTTGGGTTCCCAAACCAATCAGCTTTCAAGCTCTCACAGGTTTCCCAACACCCACAAAAATCCAAGTACCCAACTCTCTTCCACCCAGCTTGTACCACCCAAGAGAATGGACCTCCACCCTTCTCTGCCAAGCAGTCCCTCAGGTAGTCCTTCTCCTTTTCCCAGGGCCTCCAACACAATTGGTCAAGAATCTTAATGATGGAACTCTTAGGATTCACAGTTGTGAGAAAAACAGGGAACCTGCCAACCCATCTCAGACATTCAGACCCCAAGTCATGGCTGGATTGCACCAATGACCATTACAACCAACTATCCTATGGCTAATATTCAGCAGTTCGATTCCCTTTCCCAAGACAAGATGTGGATGATGATGGATCAATGAATGGGTGAGTGAGTGCATGAAAGTGAGTAAGGGAAATAAATGAATGTATAGGAAAATCAGTGAACAAGCCATCAGTCGAACCCCCCCATCAGACCAGAGATGGTTTTAAGTAACTTTGTGGGGAATCAAGAACCTCCCAGCCTTCCCCAATAATCTCATGTAACCAATCCAATCCCTTAGGAAAAAAGGGTAATTAACAATTGAATAAACACTTATCCCTTCAAGCCCCCTCTCTTGTGGAATCATAACTCCCTATAACTCTAGTCCTTGTGTGTCTAGCATCCAACCATGTATTTATTATTAATAATGATAGAAAACATTACATGTCTTGGTCACAATGGTCTTTTAATAATTTTTTGGGCACCCTGACCTCTCTGCATTATAACAATACATTATTTAAAATGGGGTTCAAAACTTGGGGTGTTACATCCCCTCCCCCTTATTTGTTCACTGTCCTCAGTGCATATACAAAATAGAGATCAAAATCTCAAATTTATTCAATAAGTTGCAGGTACTCTCCCCACATGGCATATTCATTCTCCCAAGTAGCATCTTCAGGATCGTAGCAGGTCCACCGAACTTTTACCAACTCTATAACTTGATTCTAGAGCATTTTTACCTTTCTGTCCAATACCCGTACTGGCTGAACCTGAAAGTCTCCCTCCATCTCTACATGAATCAGATGCCAATCAATAACATGGTTAGGGTCATGTACATATTTCTTTAGTAAAGATACATGAAATACATTATGCACATTCATGGTAGTAGACAATGCAAGCATGTATGCAACTGGTCCTATTATGTCCAATATTTCAAATGGACCACAAAATCTGGCCGCCAGCTTTGTACAACTACCCAATTTCAATGAGATTTTCTTGGGCTTCACTTTCAAAAGTACATTCTCCCCTACTTTAAATTCTCTAGCTGTCCTGTTCTTGTCTGCATAAAATTTTTGTCTATCCTGAGCTGCCTTTAAATTATGCGTGATCTTGACCACCTGGTCTTCCGTGTCCTTGAGAAACTCTGGCCCAAGTACCACTCTATCTGCTGGGTTGTCCCAGATTATTAGAGTATCACATTTCCTACCATACAAGGCTTCAAATGGGCTCATTCTCAATGAAGCTTGATACCCATTATTATATGCAAACTCAACCAAGTGTAAGTAATCTTCCCACTTAGATGGCTTATCCATCACATACATTCTCAGCATATCTTCAATTATTCGATTGACTCTCTCTGTTTTCCCATCTATATAGGGATGATATGTTGTGCTAAAGTTTATATTTGTGCCAAATCATTTAAACGATCCCCTACAAAAATTGGAGGTAAACTTTGTATCTTTGTCTGAGACAATTGTCCTAGGTATCCCATGCAACCTAGCAATTTCCTTCATGAAAATTTATGCAATATTAGTCATTGTATGCATTGTCTTCACAGGCACAAAATAAGCAACCTTTGTTAATCTTTCAACCACCGCCATGATTGAATCACAATGATTATTTGTTCTGGGTAATCCTATGATGAAATCCATGGTGATAACTTCCCATTTCTTCTCTGGAATTGGCAATGGCTGCAGCAAACCCGTTGGGTGCCTATCCTCAACCTTCACCTTCTAACATTCCATACATCGAGAGATGTAATGATCAACATCCTTCTTCATTCCCAACCAAAAGAACCGGCTTCCTACTGCTGTAATTGTTTTTTGGTAACTGGGATGTCCAGCATAAGGAACATCATGCATCTCCTTCAGTACCAAATTCCTCATCTCTCAAGAACTAGGAACATAGATTCTATTTTTGTGCATGAGTAATCTATCTTCCTTTATCTCATACTCCTTTATTTTTTGTTTTACATCTCCTTGTTGTACGTTTTCCTTTACCTGTAGTTAATGCTGGTCTATAACAAGACCATATAATATTCTTCTCTTCATGTCTGATTGATGCATACTGGCAGCAGTAGCATGCATGATATTCACTCTTCTACTAAGCGCATCGACAATTTTATTCTCCTTTCCTTTGATATGATTGATATCAAAGTCATATTCACTTAAAAATTCTAGCCATCTTGTTTTCTTAGCATTAAAGGTCGACTGTTCAAAAATATACTTCAAGCCAATGTGGTCTATCCTTAATTCAAATTTCTTCCCCATGAGATAATGCCTCCACATCCTCAAGGCGTGAACAATGGAAGCAAGTTCCAAGTCATGCGTGGCATATTTCCTCTCATGTTCCTTAAGCTTTCTGGACTCATACCCAATGACATGTCCATTTTGCGTGAGGACTTCCCCAAGTCCTTCCCTACATGCATCTGTACATACCACAAAACTTTCATTTGGGTCAACAATCTTTAACATAGGTGCACTAGTAAGTAATTCCTTCAACAGATTAAAATTAGTTTCACACTTGAGTGTCCATTCAAATTTAGTTCCCTTCTTTTGAAAAGAAGTGACGTGATGATCAATCTTAGAGAACCCTACTATGAACCTTATGTAGTATCGATCTAATCCTATAAAATATCTGACGTTTGACACATTTCTGGGTGTTGGCCATCCTCTAATGGCTTCAATCTTATCTGGATCTACTGCTATGCCCTGCTCTGAAATAATGTGTCCCAAGTAATGGATATGATTTTGATAAAAATAATACTTACTCAACTTGGCATACAACTGATTTTCTCTTAGTACTTTCAATACCAGTCTTAAGTGATCATTCTCTCCTTCAAACTTAAAATAGATAAGTATGTCATACATGAATACTATGACAGACTTATCCAAATAATTTCTGAATATGTCATTTATTAAGCACATGAATAAAGCTAGTGCATTGGTCAGTCCAAATGGCACCACTACAAACTCATAATGCCCATACCTGGTCCTAAAGGTTGTCTTATGAATGTCTTCTTCCTTGAGTCTTACCTGATGGTATCCTGCCCTCAGGTCAATCTTTGAGAATATCTTTTCTCCTCTTACTTGATCAAAGAGGTCATCAATTCGGGGTAGAGGATACTTGTTCTTTATAGTGTACTTGTTTAGCTTTCGGAAGTCAATACATAGCCTCAAGGTTCCATTCTTCTTTTTGACAAAAAATATTGGTGCTCCCCAAGGTGAAACACTTGGACGTATGTACCCTTTCTTCAACAATTCCTCCAACTTCTTTTGTAATTCTTTTAACTTTGGTGTGCTCATTCTGTAAGGTGTTTTTGACACCAGGGCAACTCTTAGCACTAAATAAATTGAGAAATCTATCTCCCTTCTTGGTGGCAATCTGGGTATTTCTTGGAATACATCTTCAAATTCCTGTAGTACTAAGAAATCTTTGAGACTTGGCCATTTTGTATTATCTGTCTCTTCCACATAAGCTACATACAATTGACATCCTTTCCTAAGACATATTTTTAGCTGTAAGGCTGAAATATCCCTTATAGAGATGGGTCTTGGAACTCCTTTCATAGTGCTTTGTTTTTCATTTCCATCAAGACATGCAAATGTCTTGTTATGACAATCTAGGACAACATGATGCTTGTCCAACCAATCCATTCCAATCATAATATCATAAGACTCCAATGATATGATATTTAGATCAATATTAGTATTCATGCCATTAATATTTATGGAACAACTTCTGACCATGTCATGGATTCTTCTTTTGGTTCCATGGCTAACTGAACTAAACTTTATTTTCCAAGTTTAATTTTCTCCAAATGCAATCTATACACTATATTAGGATCAATGTAACAATGACTTGCTCCTGAATCAATCAAAATAGAAACAAGCTGATTTATGATCTTACCTTCCACCTCGATCATATTGGACTGGTACTATGCTTGTCAATCATTTAAAGAAGTATAGATTCTTCCCATATCTTTGAATATTGTAGCTTCTTGGATGTTGTGCATAGTCTTCACTCTATCCTTTCTATGTGGGAAATCCTTGTATAGGTGATCTTCCTTCCATCCCCAACATTGGATTGGTGGTCTTCCCCTTTTTCCTAAGGAATCTTCATTCTTGAAATCTCCCTTAGCATGCTGATATTGATGATTTATATTAGTCTCATTCCTATTGAAGGAAGGTTTGAATCCATTCCTCCAATAATTGAACATCACATTTTTCTTGTCCTTCCAAGATTTATGTAGAGATTCTCTTCCCTGACCTTTCTCATATAGGTATTTATCCTTCCTAATGGCCTCCGTCAAGGTCTTGGGTTCATCATACTTGATCTTTTCCTTATAAAAGGTTGGCAGTCCACTTAGAAATCTTTGTATTTTCACTTTCTCATCAACAATGAACCTGACATACTTTAACAATCCCAAGAACTTCTTCTCATACTCTGACATAGTTATGCTTCCCAATTTGAGTTCAAAGAACTCCTACATTTTCTTGTCATAGAAATGCTCTGAGAGGTACTCCTTCTGGAAGTACTTCTTGAACTGCTCCCAAGTGATCCTACTCTCATTAACATGTTCTACTTGCTTCAATTGGTCCCACCACATTGCAACTTCCCTGTGTAAATGGTAGGTGGAAATCCTGGCTTCTAGGTTGGATGAATGGTTATGCAACTGAAAATATCTCCTGAGCCCAAGAAACCATGCTTCAACATCATCTTCCTTATCTCTCCTTGAAAACTATCTACGTCTTGTTTCCTTCTTTGGTATCTAACAGGAGACACCTCTAGAATTCTTATGGGATCATCCGATGCATAAAAATTTCTTTCTAAGTAAGGAGGTGAGTGGTGTCCATGAGCTCTACTAGCACTTCTGGAATAACCAACTCTTCCACGATCATCCCTTCTTTCATGGCACTTGCATTCTTCCTCTTGTCTTGAGTTTGATCCCTTATTCATTTGTCTCTGCAACTGATTTAAGCTCTGCAACAATCAAGCATTTATCTGACTTTTCGCTCTCATCAGTCTCTCATTCTCTTCTTTGTAGCTCTGCACTTCGCTATTCAGGCTTCTTACTGTTTCTATTAATGTTTTCTGCTCTCTTTTTCCCTTACATCCATTGGAATCTGTCTCTGCATTACCAAATCTAGTATTCTAGCCTTCAGCCTCCTTATCATGACTAGAGGATCCCTTGCCTTCTTCCATTTCTTCAATACACTTCTTGAGCCGATGTGCTTAAGCCCCTTAATTCTGCAAAATGTGCAAGCGACCATTTTGTTAGAATTATGCATATGATAAAAAAATTTGCCAAACCATGCTACAGGTCTCTTTATTTTTTGTTCATGGAGATCATATCCCCATCCTCCAAAAATAACAATGTCATGTTATCCTTGGATGACACCGAATTTCATCTTGCATAGACACTTCCTTCAAACCACCTTCCCAAGTGACCATGACCAGAAACCGCGACTAAATCCTTCCTTAGCACTTTTATGTCTTGAAGAAAACTAATTCGTCCCTTATCCCTCCTTCCCTCAACTCTCAATATTCATATGACCATGGTCATGACCCTGTGCTTAGCTGAAAAGTTCTTGTCTATAGCTTCGGGACTTTGGGACTTTTATCCAGGACCGGATCAATGGTCCTCGTCCTCTTTCATGATCAACGATCGAGATCCACTTCAGGAATCCACACTTCGGGAGTCTCAAATTTCCTCGCTTGCCTCCTCCTGGAACGCTTTTACCCAGATTTCATGATCTGTCGATGGGTGTCCTCCCACAGATCAACAAATGTGAATATCTTTAGCTCTTTGGGCTTCATATGTTTCAAAATTTCTTCCTGGATGTTCTCCTAGAGTGCTTTCACCCGAAGTTGATGATCCTTCGACTTGTGTCTTATGGAATCAATGATCGATATGTACTATGGCCTTCGAGCCTTCAGGAGTTTTCGACCCAAAGAAACCTATCACATCCTTTTCCACTGGAGCACCCAGTCTCCGGATTGCACGATCTATCGCCACATGGAAAAATACTAGAAGTGGACACGTGGCCCAATTAGGTGGGTGACACGTGTCACATTCTAACTTATATTTCAATACTCCATATTCTCCAAACTTACTGACATGTGGCACACATACCATGTGTCCACATCATCTCAGGTGACGTCCGCAAGCCATGTCACTTCGAGAATTCCAGGATCCACATCACCTCTAGGTGACATCATCATGCCCCATCACTTCGGCTCTCTAGGCTTCGAAAGTTTCAGGAGTTTCCACACTAGCACACTTCCAATTCTCCCGAACTGCAATTTCCCGATCTGACCAAAATGCCACAATGTGTCTCCCTTATCAGACGCCCCATATTAATCCTAGAATTCAGGACTTCATAAGTTATCAATGCAAGGATCAACATCTGCAAGTCCTTTGGGCCTTCAGACTTTGGAAACATCAAACTTCAACTTTTTTCCAATTTTTTTTTATCCAAAGCTCACGATATACTAATGCGTGTCTCCGATGGATCGACGGATACGATTTCTTCGGGTCTCCATATTTCAGAGAGCACATCTCTCAACCTTCGCTTTTCCCCGAAGTGTGCAGATTTTTGCCGCATGTCCTCCTAGATCGGATGACTGCAATTCACTTTATATCTCTGCGGTCCAGAAATATCAATTCTCAACTTCTCCTTGCTCAAATTTTCCCGAAGTGATTTCATCCGGAGCACATGATCGGTTAACATGTGTCCTCCTATAGATCGATAGTCCCCAGCTAATTATGTTCTTCGAAGGTTCGTTGCTTAAGTAATAACATGTCACATCACTGCATGCGTCGTCGATTTGGAGTAACCCACTTTTCTCCCCGCAATTCTCTTGATGTTGACACGTATCCCCTTGGTGAAATTGTGGTTTGGATTGTGGGACTACCTTGGGAAATTATCTCCCGTGCAAGTTGGTTCCCCGCAATGCCTCTTGTCCGTTGATCTCACTGTCTAATGGGATTTTACGGTTGTGACCTTAGCCCTTGCTTCCTTTTCATCTGAAAAACCTCATTCACCTGTCCTTCGATCCAATGATCCCAGATCTCTCCTGATCCTATAGTGGTGATCGCTACCAAATTTTAAGGGGGACGGTCACGATCCTTTGAACCCCTTACAATGGATCTCTGACGAATTAAGTCCTGCGTAGATTCTGCAACACCATTCCTCTTGATAATTTCAACTTTGCGGTCAAATTTCGATCTCGACCACGAGACTCTAACCAACATATTCATCCCATACTGGCCCGATGTTTCAACCAGAAGCTCTGATACCAAACTGTAACATACCCAACCACCCACAGGCCAGAGCACGCTACCTACAAGCCCGCCCTTGGACTTCTTTCTCTTACCGATACCTTTTTAAAATTGAAGGATGCATAAAAGGAAAGACTTTAACGACATGCACAACAGTAGTCAACAAGCATGCATAGTCTAAAGATTCAATTAAACGTTAATTAAATATACAACATAAATACATTCATATATATGAAAATGATACCATAACATAGAGCACTTATCTTTATGAAAGATGACACCAACTGGCTACAAACCAAGGACGTTCCACCCAACCATAGAAACTAGTGTTCCCAATCTCAACAACAGTGTCACCCCCGATCCAGGGCTATGAATCCACAAGGATGGTTCCAGAGTGTACTTGGGTTTCCAAACCAGTAAGCTCTCAAGCTCTCACAGGTTTCCCAACACCCACAACAATCCAAGTACTCAACTCTCTTCCACCCAGCCTGTACCACCTAGGAGAATGGACCTCCACCCTTCTCTACCACACAGTCCCTCAGGTAGTCCTTCTCCTTTTTCTAGGGCCTCCAGCACAGTTGGTCTAGAATCTCAATGCTAGAACTCTCAGGACTCACAATTGTGAGAAATACAGGGCACATGCCAATGCATATTAGACATGCAGGCCCCAAGTCATGGATGGATTGCACCAGTGACCATTACATGCAACTATCTCATGGCTAATTTTCAGCAGTTCAGTTCCCTTTCCCAAGACAAGAAGCGGATGAGGATGGATCAATGAATGGGTGAGCGAGTGCATGAAAGTGCGTGAGGGAAATGAATGAATGTACAGGAAAATCAGCGAACAAGCCATCGGTCAAACCCCCCTTATCAGACCAGAGCTGGGTTTAAGTAACTTCGTGGGGAATAAAGAACCTCCTGGCCTTCCCTAAGAAGCTCACATAACCGATCCCCTCCCTTAGGAAAAAAGAGTAATTAACATAGGAATAAACACTTAGTCCCTCAAGCCCCCTCTCTTGTGGAATCATAGCCCCCTATAATCTAGTCCTTGTCCATCTAGCAACCAACCATGTATTTATTATTAATAATGATAGAAAACATTACATGTCTTGGGCAAACTGGCCTTTTAATAATTGTTTGGGCACCTTGGCCTCTAAAAATTGTAATAATACATTATTTAAAATGGGGTTCAAAACCTGGGGTGTTACAATGAGGAAATCTCTTGTGAGGCGATACCAATATATACGAGAATCAACCCAAAGAAACAATTTATTCATAACTGTTTGCAAGAACAAAGATAGATTATGAAAGATGATCATAGACAGTGGGAGCACTAAAAATTTAGTATCCACATAGATGGTGGAAAAGATAAAGTTGGAGACGATAACACATATGAATCCATACAGGGTATCGTGGTTGCAAAAACGAAATCAAGTTATGGTAAGTAGAAATTGTAAAGTTGAGTTTAAAATTGGTAGTTATAAGGATGAAGTTTTATGTGATGTCATACCTATGGATGTTTGTCATGTTCTATTGGAGAGGCCTTGGAAATATGACAAGAATTTCATACATGATGGGAGGAATAATACTTATACCCTTGAGAAAAATTGGTGTAAACACATGTTGTTACCATTAGAGGATAAGGGAGTCAAAGAGGAGGCTAGTCCTTGTATACTTCTCATGATTGGGAAGGATCTCTTGAAAGAATTCAAGAAATATCAAGAAATTTATTTTGTTTTTATAGATAAGTCGAGAGTCATCCTTACAAATACTTGTATGAATGATTTTCCTGTGGAAGTTTAGGACTTATTGGATGATTTTGTTGACATTGTGGTGGATGAGTTGCCTCATACTTTACCTCATATTAGGGGTATTAGTCACCATATTGACCTTATTCCATGAGAAAGTTTTCTGGACAAAGCAACACAAAAATTAACTCCTCAAGAGAATGAAGAGGTCAAGGAGTAGGTCCAATAGTTGTTGGACAAAGGAATAATGAGAGAAAGTATGATCCCGTGTGTAGTACCAATTGTGTTGAGTCCAAATAAAGATGGAGGTTGGAGAATGTGCATATATTTGAGATCCATCAACAAGATAACCATCAAGTATATATTTCCTTTACCGAGAATGGATGATTTACTGGATTGTTTAAGTGGATCTAGTTATTTTTCCAAGATAGACTTGAAAAGCGATTATCATCATATAAGAATGAGAGAAGGTGTTGAATGTAAAATAACATTCAAAACAAATGAAGGAATGTATGAGTGGCTTGTTATGCCATTTGTCTTAAAAAAGGCTCCAAGAACATTCATGAGGTTAATGAATGAAGTTCTCAAAGATTTTATTTGGAAGTTTGTGATTGTTTATGTAAATGATATTCTAGTTTTCAACAAGATTGAGGAGGAGCATTTGAGACACTTGAATATGGTGTTGAGGAGGTTGCAACAGGAAAAGTTGTTGGTGTTTTTGAAGAAGTGTTCTTTCATGAAGACAAAGATTGTATATATGGGGTTTGTAATCTCTTCAAATGAATTGAACATGGATACAGAGAAGGTGATTGATATAAGAGAATGACCTTCTCCAAGAAGTGTTTTTGAAGTAAGAATTTTTTGTGCTTTTACAGAAAATTCATTAGAAATTTTAGCAGTATTTATGGACCTATACTAGATAATATAAATAAGGAACATGGATATTTTGACTAGAAAAAAGAAGTTGAGAAATGATTTAGAGTCTTAAAATAAAATATAACAGAACAACCTATCTTAATTATGCCAGACTTTAGGAAGACTTCTGGGTCATATGTAATGCAAGTGGAGTGCCCATTGGTCCAATTTTAAGTCAAGATGATAATCTTGTTGCCTATTTTAGTGAGAAGTTGAATAATGCTAAGAACAAGTATTCAACATATGACAAGGAATTTTATGCTATAATTCAAGCTTTGAAACTGTGGAGACATTATCTTATACCAAAGTAGTTTATTTTGTATACTGACAATCATGCTTTGCAGTTCATAACTAGAAAAGAGAAATCGAACCAGAGACATGCCAAATGGGTGGAATTCATGCATAATTTTACTTTTGTTATTAAGCATATTAGTGGGAGTTCTAACAAAGTTGCATATGCTTTGAGCATGAGATGTTTAATCTTGAAGGAATTCCAAGTGGAGACTTTGGGATTTGAACACCTCATGGAGATGTACCAGGAAGACCCATATTTCAAAGAAGATTATGAATCTTGTGAAAATACTTTGTTAAGGGATAGGAACCAATGGATGGAGTATATAATCCATGAAGGACTGATATTCAAAGGAAGTCGATTGTGTATCCCAAAATTCTCAATGAGGGACAATTTGATGAAGGAAAAACATAGTGGAGGATTGGATTGACATTTTTGCCATGATAAAACATATGTGCAATTAAGTTATTCATACTATTGGCTAGACATGAGTTCTAATGTGAAGACGTTTGTGGAAAAATGCATAATTTTCAAATATGCTAAAGGAAAGCAGCAAAACATAGGATTGTATGAAGAATTGCCTATTCCAAACATGCCATGCGATTATATAAGTATGGATTTTGTTATGGGATTGCCAAGGACCAACAGGGGAAATAATTCAATCTTTTTGGTGGTTGACATATTTTCAAAGATGGAACATTTTATACCATGTCACAAAACAAGTGATGCTACTCATATAGAAAATATTTTTTTTCAAGGATATTGTGATATTGCATGGGTTACCCAAGAGTGTAGTCTCAGACAAAGACACCAAATTTGTGGGACACTTTTGGAGGACTTTATGGAAGAAGTTGGGGATTTTTTTTTCTTTTAGTTCAACACATCACCATCAGACATATGGAAAGACTGAGGTAGTGAATAGAAGCTTAGGGAATCTGATGAGAAGTTTGGTAATGAAACATAACAGTGAGTGGGATCAAATTATTCCTCAAGTGGATTTTGAATATAATGACTAACCAAATAGGAGTACTGGTAAGAGCTTGTTCCAGATAGTGTATGGAATGCATCCCAGAGGAATTTCAAAATTGACAAATTTGGGGCAAGCTGAATTTTGAAGTGCAGGAGAAGAGGATTTCGCTACATAAATACAAAAATTACATGATCAAATAAAAGGACAACTACATGATAGTAGCCAAAGATACAAGAAAAAAATAGATAAAATAAGAAAAGAGGTGAATTTTGAGGTTGAAGACCAAGTCTTGGCACACCTGAAGAAGGAAATATTTCTAAGAGGGAAATATAATAAACTGAAGATGAAGAAGATAGGACCTTGTAAAGTCCTCAGAAAATTTGTTACAGATGCTTATGAGATTGGACTGCTAGAGGACATTGGAATTTCACCAATATTTAACATACCAAAATTATATCCTTACAAGATGGGTGACACAGGAGGGACATATGATCAAGAGGAGATTCATTGGAAGAAACATATCCCCATAGAAGAGAAGCCTCAAATAGAAAATATTTTAGATCAAATAATTACTAAGAGAACTAGGAGAAATATTTATTATGAATATATGGTCAAATGGAAGAATAATCTAGCAGAAGATGCCAGTTGGATAACTGAAGAAGAAATCCAGAAGCATGGCGAGGAAGTGGAGGAGCTCATGGACAAGAGTCTGTGAATATTTTATCTAGAGGAGTATGATGTAGGAGCATCACCACCATCATTTAATGAGGCACAATAGAAAGTGACTCAACATCCAATGTAATGCAATTTAACTAGTTTGGATCCAAAGGAGGGTGCATCACTTTAATTATGATACCTTTGTAATTAAACATCCCATGAGATATTCAGGCTAGATACATTGTATATGATCCAAGAGGTTGTAATTGTCTTTAATTCTTGTAGGATTGTACAGATTTTGAGCGCCGACTCATATCTAATATTGTAAATGTTCATTTACTATAATAATATTAGTGGTAGGATGCTTCTAATTGTGATATGAAAGCACTAGAATAGTCTCAAGGTAAGGATCAAGAAGCCCCTTCATGTATAAATCAATGTAATCTATGCCCAAAGGAGGTTGCTGAAGGTTGTTGAAGCTCTTGTAAATTATTGTTGAAGAAATATAGAAGAAGGGAATTTATTTCAATTTGATGGGACTGAAAACTTGTTCATTCTTCTAAAAGTAAATAGATGTTGTGTTGTTATCTCTATGTATGAATGTGTATCTCAATGTTTTAGTGAATGAGCCATTGATTTAGTTATAAGTTTCAATTGTTTCCCTTCCGAGAATATTAGTGCAAAGACTGCATAGTGCCAACGCAAGGTGTGCGGAGGCCGAACCACTTACAGGTTCATAAGTTGAGGAGAGATAGTTTAAGTTTACATAGATTGAGTGAAAGGAGTGTGCGTAAACTCCGATTAGTGTAAAATCTTAGAGGAGAGACAAAGTGCAAGGAGTTCATAGAGCCAACACTTTGTTATGTTCTTTATAAATCTCAGGAGAGATATCACAAGGAGTGCACAAGTGAATTTTTCAAGTGCAAATCTCAAGACAAAAGCGCAAAGTGTGTGCAAGAGTTCAATTCATTAAAGTGCCAAAGAACAAGAGGGATAGCGAGTATACGGATCCAGGGAGGAACACAAGAAGATAATGATAACAAAAAAACAATGTTAAAGATAATATTTACAACAATGTTAAAGATAATAAAAAAATATAATGCAATAAGTACAGGTTTCTTAAAGAGGTTTTGCATAAGAACTTGCACACTATTAGTCAATGTTTCTATTCGATTCAAATGGTAATCCACTAATGACTCTTCCTCGAGAGATATATTTTTTATTGTGCATAGGACTACTTGATTCTATTCACATCCCTCATATATGAAATTTGGTTGTTTGTTTGTTGTCCCAGGTCATTGTTAGCACATGGGCAGACCTAGGGTTCAACTCTACAACAACGCACCAACAAAACCCTAACTACCGACCCTTTCAGCAACACCTGTGAAGCATATGAAGTCTTACCCGAGGTAGAAGCAGGGGTGGTTGCAAGACTCAGGTGTCTGCAACCTTAGCTGGGACACAGATCTATGATTATATCATTTATAGAGCACTTAGCATCAATCATTCATCAAGATTCGACCCTTATTACACTTTGGAGGTAGCAGAGAGAATCACATCATACACTTAGGTCTGGGTTATTTTAGCACTTAGTAACAACAAGACAGATCAGATCTGGTAGACTAAGCACTTATCATATTCATACATATCAGATTTAGCATTCATATAAATCTCTAGCATTAAGCATAAGAAAGTCTATCTAATCCCATCTAAGCACTTAGAAATACAAAACATCTAAGAATAAGCACAAAGAACAACACACAATATTTAGATGGTTCACCCCCACCTTGGGGCTACGTCCACCAACCCTTCTTCTTTATTAGCTTCAGTCAATCCGGTTACAACACTGAGCTATGAAAATCCTACTCCACATAGGACATGAGATCTGTGTGCACCTCGCCAGATCCTCCTTCCTCGAGTAGATCTAGCACAGAGCCTCCTTACAATCTGTGCACTCAACACTTACAACACTTGCACTCAGCTCTGCATGTCAATCACATAGAATAATTCTATCACTAAGCCCTTGGCTAATATTCTCCCCTACTTACATTACCTAGATATCTATTTATACACTACAAAAGTGGGCCTAAGCATGGGTAAACCCAAGGGTCGACATCCCTTTCCCATTACATATCCCCAAAACCCAAAAAGGACCCAAAACGAGGGTCTAGCTTCTGCAATATCCTCCTCACTTTGTGCTTCATCTTCAACATGCTTTCGAAGTCCCAAAAATGGTCAAATATGACCAAGTATTCCTCAAAACTTGGTCAAGGGCCAATAGGCCCCCAACACTCACATGTGACTCGTCCCGAGTCACTCAGGTATGATAAGTTCTACCTCAAATGCCTTGATCTTGGATTGAGATGCTTTGACCTACTATTGTGCCATGACCTCTTGCTCGGTGAATTCCTGGATGAGTGTGTCATTTATTGGTCCATCGAGGCCTTGGTCTACTGAGATGATGATTTGTTCTAGATCTGTTCCTTGGGTCTCGATCTCCGAAAATAACATGCATGACTTATCCTACATGGGTTGGATTCGCTGAGTGACCTCCATTAATTTATTTTGAAGCATTTGAATATGTTGTTGGGTGGTGCACTTCTCTTGAGACCGTGATGCAGGAGCATCTCTCCACGTCAGCCAGCTAGCCAGCCAACCACGTCGAGCGCGTGCATTCAAGCTGAAGAGAGGCGCAACCTCATTTGAAATTTGAATTGAATGTAATTTAATGTCTAGGCTGGTGAGCCATAGAATCCATGCCTTTGTGTAGGCTGTAGATAAGATAGGCATTTAATGTGTGTATGGCTGAGATCTAGATCCGATTCTGGACTAGACAACCCATTCAATGTAATTGAATAGGGTAGGTAGGTTGGAGGGAAGAGATCGAAGAGCCCCCTCAGGAAAAAGAGATTTTCATATCTCATTTTGAGTTAGTATGGTTGTAAGAGAGAAGATCCAGAGAGAGCTCGAGAACACCATTGTAAATACAGGCATTTTCCATTTTAATATAATGAAAAGCAATTTTTCCTGCATGTCATTCTGTGTTATGTGGATGTCTGTGAGTGTTCTTTCATATGCTGTGAATGTATGTGTGTTGGTGAGTTCGCAGGGAGTTTATGTGATTTCAGGTGAAGGTCTTTGAGGCTTCACACCAGGAGGGTGTGACAGAACGTTGTGGGTTCTGAGAGCTGTGCACAGAGGATTCACTTCTGAAAACTGCGGGGTTTAGAAAAAGGCGTGCTGAGGCACAAGAGATGAAATCAACAACTCAGGAGGAAGACCTTTGAGGTTTCTGAACACCTCAGGAGGCAAGACTGTGTGGGAGAAGACATATTTGCAGACATAGTCACTTAGGAGTTCTGTAAGGCTCTGCCAAGTGGGCATTGAGCACAGGCACAAGGTGTAGTTGGAAGAACTCTGCTAAGAGTTAGAAGAAGAAACCAGAATCATTGAGGATTCTATGGAGCTCAGCCAGGTGAGCATTGAGCTGGTGCAAGGAGTGCATAGAAGAAGAAATCTTTTGTGAGTTCAGAAGAGACAAAATCACTGAGGATTCTGAGAGCTCTACCAAGTGGGTATTGAGCAAGTGAATAAGTGCACAGGAGGACAGAACTGCTGGAAGTTTTGAGAAAAGAAGAAACTTTTCCAGGTGGGCATTGAGACTGTGTGCATATAGGCATGGAGGAGAAGAGAACTATTTGAGTTTTGAAAATCGAGGAAAGGCCCACTAAGGGATCTTCACTGGGTTGCTAAACACCCAGAAAAACTCAGCAAGAGGTTGCTTAAGGCAGAAGGATAGCCAGGGGGGCGTCCATATTCTCCATCTATGGGAGAAGAAAGATAAAATCCCGTAGGGGTCTGAGCATTTGAGAAGATTAGGAGAGATATCACTTTAGGTGCGCAAAGACCCTATAGTGGCGCAGGAGTCCGAAAGTCCCTTGAGGATTTGGGCGCAGAAGCTCAGGAGGGTTAGTGCTTTCACGCACAAAGTCGGGCTGCAAGGAGTGCAGAGGCTGAAGAAATATTTGGAGGGTTCAACATTCCCAAAGCTCAGGAGGAATAGAGTCTTCATACATGTAGGAGAACTCGAGTCAAGAGCTCGCAGGAGGAATTAGACACGGGCTGAGGTCTTTAGAATCCTTGGAATTTCCCCCAAGGTTGGGAAGAAAGCGCAGGAAGCTCAGGTGAGAGCACAGTCGCCGTCAGATTGGCAGGAGAAGAGTTCTGGACCATTGATCTATGTCCAGGAGGAGCTCAGGAGAAGCACACAGGAGAAATGATTTGAGCCATCAGATCTAGAGCAGAAATCCCATCAGCCGTTGGATCGGGTGAAGGAGCGCAGAGGTTAAACCTATGGAGGAGCGCAGGGAAGGAGAATAGATCTGAGCCATTATATCTAGAGCAGGATCGTCGACAGTCGTCGGATCTGCAGAAGTTGCAAGGGAGTTAAGTCCTCATGGACAGGAGGAGAAATCCTAATAAGGGGTGGAGCCATCAGGATATCAACACTCAGGAAATCGATATTCTCGAGGTCGTGAGAATTGGGACATCATAAGTCTTGAAACACCGGGAGGATCTGGACCGCCCGTTGGTGGAGACACGTGGTGGTGATCGAGCGATCGTCGGCATATTCGACATCTAGAAATCAGAGTTCCTGAGGACGAAGGAGGTGGGACATCGAATGTCTTGAAATCATGGAGAGATCGGGACCATCCATCAGAGAAGGGACGCGTGGAAATCATCAACACCATCGAGAAAAGTCCTGACAAGGAGGACATCCATCGGTGTTGGGGTCATCAGGATATCAGAGATCTCGGTGACAAGTTGTTTGTGCATTTTGGAATCGCGAAATGCGAAACCCCGATTAGTGGGGCCCAACTGTCAGCACGTCAGAGAAAAGGAAAGTGCCATCGTGAGAGGCCAGCTGTCAGCCAACCAGAGAGTCAGGATTCAAAGAATCGTGAGTCCCGTGGGAGAATGTATTTTGACATCGCAAACCCCGAAGCCCCGATGCAAAGGTTTGACTACGGTCATGGGGTAGTGGTCACGTGGACCAGGGATTGAGCCAGGAGGGCTAGCTAAAATTATAGCACGTCGGGAATCGGAGGATCGTGGATCCAAAGAGAAAGGGAATTTTGGCATAGCAAAGCCCGAAACCCCGATAGGAACCTATGACTGTGGTCATATGAAGGCAAGTCACGTGGACCAACAACACAGATAGGAGGGGCTGAGGAAAATGGGCGCATCGATAAATTGTCCCATCGGTGATCGGGAAATCAATAGGACAGTGACTCTTGACTTTAGGAAGCACGAACCCCAAAACCCCGATATTGAGTCGGGAAAAGGTCACGGTAAAGTGCAGAAGACCGTGCAGGGGAAGAACATGACCTGTGGATCGGGTTTCAACCGAGATTCCAGCAGGGAATCAAAAGAGCCGCTTCATCTCATGTAGTTGATTGAGAGATCCTGTGAGCGGGTGTCAGAGGTTAGCTCGCACCTGCGTCAGACCGCTTCATTATTTCTACGGGTGATAGGGCCTTCAGCTGCACCTGTAGTTTTTCAGCTCCATGCATCACCTCCTAGAGTTGCGACTCCAATTTATGCAATTTTGGATTCTCATTTAGGTTCTCGTATATCTGCCCACTTCTGCTACTTAACTATTTTCATTCCTTAGTGAGTGCTTTAATCCCTTCCACTATGCTCTGGGCAGTCATTTTTAGCTGGTCTCGCACTTCTTTCAGGGTACTTGGTATGGTATGAAGCTCTAATTCCATGACTCCTTGTTGAAGTTGTTTTATAACTTCAACAATCTTCATCACTTGGCATTCTATGGGTTCTTTTTCCTTCTTCTCTAAGCCGGTCACAGAGAAAAATTCTCTGTTGACTGCTTCTTTAGTCCCTATCTTCTTTGTGAGCAGCTAATCTTTCTCTTTTTGGATCTTCACTTTGTCTTCTTCAAATTTCGCTTGGAGAGTGTCCTTCTCTTGTTGCGCAGCTCAGTGTTGTTCGATGATTTCCTCATGTGCTTGCTTTAAGGCCTGTGTGGCTTGTGCTGTTTCTTCTTATGATTTCTGAAGGCGTACTTTGACTATTTTAGCAATCTTCCAGAGTTGAGCTGGTTCATCTCCCTCTTCTGTTGTTCCTTCTAGAAGGGGCACAGTTGAGACTACACGGCTAGACTGAAGTGCTTGTTTCACTCCTTGGAGCTCAATCTCAATTATGTTGTACATTGTCTCTTGATTAGCTTCCTACTTTTCTTCTATCTCTTCTATAGCTTCATATATAGCTGTGATGAGGAAATTGAAGTCATCTAGAGTGAGTGTGGTCTGCAACTTAGTTACGGGTGCTTTCAATTTCTTCCAAGAGGAAGGTTCCAGAGGCAAACCCTTCCTCTTCTTTATGATTTCTACTTCATCTTCTGGTCTTTGTTCGACTTCTTCTAAGTATTCACCATTACCTCCTTAATCTGGTGTAATGGAATTCATCCTCACAAATAGGTTGTCTATATCCTAGAATTCCCTAGCCTTCCTCGTCATCCTTGGTTTCTTTGTCTTATTGGGCCCATGTGTATCCTGCCCAACTTCTGGGCTGTTAATGTCGAACATTTCTACGGGGTCTGCTAAAACAAGGAGGTCTGCTGACCATTCCTTGGTGATCTCCTCCAGGTCTTCTTCTGACAACTTATAATAAGACCGAAGTTGTTCCTTGTTCTCATCAGTGTGTGCTGTAATGTATATGAAATGGCGGTCCACGCTGAACTTCATCAAAGGTTGAAACCTATGTAAAGTATTTGGGGTCATGTGAGGATCAGACTGGATGGCGAGATTCAACTAGATGTAGTAGTTATGGAAGACGACATTGGATTTCC
This sequence comes from Picea engelmannii, assembly GCA_009831015.1. NCBI lineage: Eukaryota > Viridiplantae > Streptophyta > Pinopsida > Pinales > Pinaceae > Picea > Picea engelmannii. Next base: position 311,625 of record ML777861.1, read on the forward strand.
ACTGCTTATTCATATCATTCAAGTACCATAGTGTACTGAAATTCATGACCAATGGTTCAAAGGGGTCAATTCCGGGGAAGGTTTCACCTTCCAGTATCTCCCATGAAAAGAAAGCTATAAGTATCAAGAGCTAGCTAAAATGGAATTCATGCCCCTGATCTTGGGCTTCTCTGTAGTCAATCTCTAGTTGATTCACCAGGTACTTCGCCTAGTTTATATGTAGTCCCTCTGCACACTTCCCTACAAGGTCAATTAAAAATTCGAATACTTGCGTGGGTCGATTCTTGCGTACCAACTTCCCTATGATCAGTTGACAGGCGAGGCATATTGTGACACTTTTAATAGAAGATACCTTGCAGCCTCGCGCACCTTTCTCAACATCTCCATAAGCTTCTTTGATCTTTTGATCAAGAGCGCGATCCACGGTCTTTGCAGGATAGTAATCATGGGGATCAGGGCCCTTCATGCTAAGCCCGGTGATACGATTGATCAATGCTATATCAACTATTATGCGACAATTTAACCATAAGTATCCTCCATGGTAATTCACCAGCAACAACTTCACACAACCATTCACCTCTAGGTGTCTATCGAAGTGTGGTATCTTCATAACATTGAGCAAAGTGGACTGCGTGAGGTTCATCGTCCATTTCTAAGGGATGATCTGCAAATTCTTTCACTTGGTTCTAGTTAGGTACTTGTACGAGGAAATCATGCTGTACACTTTGTGATCCCCCAGGTTGAATTCACTAAACTTCAATGTTGCAATCTTGTCTTGATCTACATGGACTGTGCGTACCCCTTTCGACAGGTACACAGTGACTAGAGTGTACTCAAAGTCTTTAGGCACACTATCTTTGTTAATCACACCACTCAAATGTGGTATGTAAGAAGGTAGGATGGATGGAACCAACTTCACATTGTCCATATCATTTTTATGTTTGGTTCTTCTTTCTGCATCGACTCAGGATGTTCCTGCTCAAGCAGTCGATGGGGAGGCTTGCACTCCTCTCATTGATGATACCTGTAAACCTGTAGACAATCCTCTCTCCAACATGACTCTTTTAGATCTGAGGCTAGAAAGTACCTCTCTTATAGATTCTTCAGCCGCACTAAATTCATCGAACATATACACTCAGGATCAATATCTCGGGTTTGCAAAGTAACATAGGTACTGTAAAGAGGAAGAGTGGATTGGTCATTGTTCACAATTCTTGTAGTCTGCAGACTCAAATTCACAATTAGAAAAAGTGTCTTCTGTGCATGGCGTGATGGAATAAGTAAGTAACTCTATAATGAATATGGGGCTTTGTTAATTCTTTCCCTGTCCATTATGGCATGGTCTAACGGTATGGTGATGAGCCATAAATGATTTTTGATCCCCTTGGAGTGGCAGTCGAACAGATATATCGACTTCCAACGACTAGATATCTTCACCATGGTGGAGTGACCCATGTCGTTGTTCTGATATCCTGGCGAAGCTCCAATTTTACAAGTTTTCTTTCTTAGAGGTTCCCTCTAGAACCCTCTGTATCCTGTCAATATTAGCTCTCTTTTTACTTAGCTTCCTAGCCTTCTTCCCCGTGAGCTTCATCTCGATAGTTCTTTTTTCATTCTAATTTTCCTTGGGCATAGTCACTTCATGCTGCTAAGGTTCTCTCTCAAGACTCAGGGGTACTACTTCATCTCTATTTGATATAGATACTCCAATATTCTGTGAGTCCCCTAATGCTTTTGCATCTTTGAAATATGGGCTTCTAGCGTCAAATGGCTTCAACCTGTTTTCCTGTTCTTCAATCAACTCTGCGATCCTTCTAGTCATGCAATCTTTTAACTCTTGTCTTTGTGGTTCTAAAACCTTTTCTTCTTCCTTCTTCCTGGATTGATCTATTTTAATCCAAGGTTTTCCAAGTAACATAGTAAATGGGGCATTGTCCTCAATAAATTTAATAATCTCAAACTCTTCCTCTGTCGAAGTTCTATTGACATTCATAGATATCTAAGTGAGCCTTCCACATAGGTTTATCAGTTTCCCTCTGAATAACCCTATTCCGCTTAGTGAAGGGATCATAGAAGGCCTTCCAATAGCTTCCCATGTTCTCTCTGTCATAACATTCACATGTGTTTCCTCATCTAGAACACAGTCAATGTCGAAGTCTCCTATTCTTACCTCGATGCATTCTTTTTCTTTAAATATCTCTAACAACCTAACATGTCAGTGATCATACAAGGTGTATTTCATCTATAGAAATACCTTCTCTGATTCTCTCTGGGGTTCTGGCTCTTCTGTATCTTCCATGTATTTTTCTTTATTTAGATTCATCTTTTCAATCTTAGCAATCATTCGAGGGCAATCCAACACTTCATGGTCCAAAGCTTTGCAACAAAGACAACTAGGTCTACCACCAGGGAATTCCTTAGCTAGATGGCCTGGTTGTTTGCAACTGTAACAGAGGGTTAATCCTCTCTTTATTTTAAATGATCCCCAACCTCTTTTGTACTGCAAAATAGGATCATGGTAGCTAACTTGCAAAAAATTCTTTCTAGGATCTTGCATCCATTTGTTAGTCCAAACATTCTTTCTATGCATAGGTATAACATATCTATCATTATGCTTATCAGATTTGTTCATATCAAACTTTCTTTCATCTATTAGAGACCTAGTTTTAAAGCTAGGACAAAGTCTATCAAATATGCCTAGATCAATACTCTAGAAACAAAATTTTTCACTTATCTTACTTTTTCAGAGCACAAAGCCTTTAGATCTAGAATTTTTCTGTTGTTCTTACCTTTATCAGAGCACATAGCTTACAGATATTACCTCTTTTAATCAAAACTTCTCATTTTTACCTTTCTTGGAGCACAAAGATTTCAGGTCCTACTTCTTTTCTACATATCCGACCTCTTTCCTTCAGATCAGGGTTCTTTCTTTCAGCAGTGTCCTTCTTTCTTTCAGATATGACCTTCTTTTCTTAGCACATAGCTTATAAACCAAGTAGGGTACTGCGCACTAGGGCATAGATCTACGCACAAATCTTTCACAGTTTCAAGATAAATCTTTGCATAGAGCTTCCTCTTTCTGAAGTCCCAACAATCATAGTTTCAGGTCATGACAACGGAACCATTTCTTGGCACAGAGGCAGACTCGGGTTTCAACACTACAACAACGCACCAACAAAACCCTAATTATCGGCCCTTTCGACAACACCTACGAAATAGATGAAGTCTCACCCGAGGTAGAAGAAGGGGTGGTTGCAAGACTCGGGTGTCTGTAACCTTAGTTGGGACACATATTTTTGATTATATCACTTACAGAGCACTTAGCATCAATCATTCATCAATATTTGACCCTTATTACACTTTGCAGGTATCACAGAGAATCACATCATACACTTAGGTATGGGTTATTTTAGCACTTACCAAAAACAAGACAGATCATATCTGGTAGACCAAGCTCTTAGCATATTCATACATATCAGATTTAGCATTCATATACATATCTAGCATTAAGTATAATCAAGTCTATCTAATCCCATCTAAGAACTTAGCAATACCAAACATCTAATAATAAGAACAAAGAAAAACACAGAGTATTTACATGGTTCACCCCCACGCTGGGTCTACATCCACCAACCCATCTTCTTTATTAGCTTCAGTCAATCCAGTTACAGCACAAAGCTATCAAAATCCTACTCCGCACAGGACAGGAGATTTGCGCGCACCTCACCAGATCCTCCTTCCTCGAGTATATCTAGCACAGAGCCTCCTTATAATCTGTACACTCAACACTTACAACACTTGCACTCAGCTCTGCAAGTCAATCAAATTGACCAATTCTAGCACTAATCCCTTGGCTAATATTCTCCCCTACTCACATTGCCTATATATCTATTTATACTCTACAAACGTGGGCCTAAGCGTGGGTAAACCTATGGGCCGACATCCCTTTCCCATTACATATTTCCAAAACCCAAAAGGACCCAAAATGGGGGTCTATCTTCCGTAATCTACACTTCTCTTTGCGCTTTGTCTTCAACAGGCTATCAAAGTCCCAAAAATGGTCAAATATGACCAAATATTCCTCAAAACTTTGTCAAGGGCCAACATTCGTGTGTTGTTTATAAACCCTGTGATATTGTCGGAATGTTTAGGCCTTCCATCAATATAGATAGTCGCTCCCTTATTTTCATCCTTGTTTATTAGTTGTATATAATTTGCGGTGAGTGCATATCTCCGCATACTTCACATGTACCAGACTAGCCACATCCAATCATTATAATTGTAACACAGTTTGACATAGTCCATCAATTCAGTTACTATATTGTATTTTACAATTATTCCATCCATGGAAAATAACCCCAAGCCATGCAAGGAGGATGGTGCAATGCAATATGTCCTATTGTTGACAACGAAGTCAACATATATAAGAGATAGTTCCTTAGGTACCCATTGTTTCACCATATGCTTATACCAGAGTTGAACCTCTATGTCTCCTATTATCTCATCATCATAAGATCATGATCTTTCTTTGGAAAGAAAAAATTTCATGCATCTACAAAATTTTATTTTGACTTTTTCACCTCTGGTCCTTGTTTGCTTATCATATCTACTAGATGCAGTCGCATTTCCCTCTATTTGTCCTAAGATTTCCTCACTCGACGAAGAAATATCTTACAGGTACCTATTTGGTTGTACCTTCAGTTGCATGTGCATGTGTTGTTAGTTAGTAGTCCATCATCATCCTAGTTCTAATTTATGAACTTTTTTTTCTAGATTCAAAGTTCTAAATAATTTTTTTATATCTTTAGTTTTGGATGCACAATTAGACTAGGGTGCAATTACCAATATTAGTGGTCAACCACCTAATTTAATGTGATATCCCTCTTGATTTTAGACATATTAAGGACATATTAATGTGATAACGCTAAGGACATAATAAATTTATCATATGGATCTAAGAAAAAAACAGTAGTAAGGTTGTTGTTTGTTGGATTTGTGCAAATTAGAATTATTATAAGAAATGTCCATTAAAGATGAGGATCAATGCTATGGAGTAAGAAATCCAACCATCAGTTGGTGTGTTGCAAATCTTGGGTGCTTTAGTTGGAAATATGTCTAAGGCAAGTCAAGACTAGAACTATACAACTATTAGTTTTGTTCAAGACAAGAGTAGAACTATACAAATATTAGTTTTGTTCAAGAAAAAAGTATAACTATACAAATATTAATTTTGTTCAATCCAAGTTGAAAAATAAGTTAGTTATGAATATGGTTAACAATAGTGCAACCCACACTTTTATGTAGGAAGTCGTGGTTGTTAAATTCAATGTGCAGTTGAAATTGGTGTAGTCGTTTTTCAAGGTAGTAAGATATAGTAGTTAGTTGACAGAGACATATAGAATTTAGTTAGTTTTTATGCCATCGGGAGAAATTGGCCAAGAGTCCCCAAAATGGTTTTGGATGTGACTTGTAACTGGGCATAAAATGAATATTGATACTCAGATTGAGGAACCGTCGACTCCGATGGATTACTGGGATAGGATTTTGGCTAGACCACCCCTCACTTTCGGGTGCCATGCCTCTGAAGTTGCTTTACTCTTTGATTTCGACAACTAGTGTTTTTCTTAGTTTGAAGCAATGCAACATTTGGATTAAGGGGTCCAATTTATGAATCCATGCCTCGAGAGAGGATGGATAATTTGGTCACCTAGTCCATGCCTAAACAAGCTTGCAGCATCTCATGGAACTCAAAAATGTTGTTTCGTTAGTCTTTTATGCCCTGAGAGGGAATTGGCCAAGAGTCCCCGAAATGGTTTGGGATGTGACTTACAATTGGGCATAAAATGAAAATCGAGACTTCGATTGAAGAACCTTCATCTCTTTTGGATTCTTGGCATAGAATTTTAGCTAAAGCACCCCTCACTCCCAGTTCCAACCCCTCAGAAGTTGTTTTTTTCATCGATTTCGATAACTAGTGATTTTCTCAGTAAGAAGCAATGCAACATTTGGATTTAGGGGTCCAATTTACGAAACCATTCCTTGGGAGAGGATGGACAATGTGATAACCTATTCCATGCCTAAACAAGCATGCAGAATATCATGGAGCTCAAAAATGTTGCTCCGTTTGGCTTTTATGCCCCGAGGATGAATTGTCAAGAGTCCCCAAAATGGTTTGGGATGCGACTTGCAACTGGGCATAAAATGACAATTGAGACTCGTATTGAGGAACCGTCGGCTCCGATGGATTCTTGGGATAGGATTTCAGCTAGAGCATTGCTCACTCCCAGGTGCCATGCCTAAGAAGTTTCTTTAATCATTGATTTCGAGAACTAGTGGTTTGCTCAGTTTGAAGCAAACCAACATTTGGATTCAGGGGTCCAATTTATGAAACTATTCCTTGGGAGAAGATGGAAAATATAGTTACCTATTCCATGCCTAAAAAATCTTACAACATCTCACGAAACTCAAAAATGTTGATCCGTTAGGTTTTTATGCCCTCAGGAGCAATTGGCCAAGAGTCCCGGAAATGGTTTGGGATGCAACTTGCAACTAGGAATATAACGAATATCAAGACTCAGATTGAGGAACCGTTGACTCCAATTGATTCCTGGGATAGGATTTCATCTAGAGAACCCCTCACTCACAGTTTCCATGCCTCAAAATTTGCTTTAATCATTGATTTTGAGAACTAGTGTTTTGCTCAGTTTGAGGCAATGCAAAATTTGGATTAAGGGGCCAATTTACGAGACCATGCCTCAGGAGTGGATGGATAATTTGGTCACCTATTCCATTCCTAAACAATCTTCCATCATCTCACATAACAAAAAACTGTTGCTTCGTTAGTCTTTTATGCCTTGAGCGAGAATTGGCCAAGAGTCCCCGAAATGGTTTGGGATGCAACTTAGAACTGGGCATAAAACAAAAAATGAGACTGGGATTGAGGAAACATCATCTCTTTTGGATTCCTGGCATATTATTTTAGCTAGAGAACCCCTCACTCCTGGTTCTAACCCCTCAGAAGTTGTTTTTTTCATCGATTTCGATAACTAGTGCTTTGTTTAGTAAGAAGTAATGCAACATTTGGATTTAGGGGTCCAATTTATGAAACCGTGCCTCGGGAGAGGATGGAAAAATTGGTCACCTATTCCATGCCCAAAAAATTATGCAAAATCTCATGGAGCTCAAAAATTCTTCTTCGTTAGGATTTTATGCCCCGAGCATGAATTGCCAAGAGTCCCTGAAATGGTTTGGGATGCGACTTGCAACTCAACATAAAATGAAAAATGAGACTCAGATTGAGGAATCGTCAACTCTGATGGATTCCTGGCATATGATTTTAGCTAGAGAACTCCTCACTCCTGGGTTCCATGCCTCAAAAGTTGCTTTACTCATTGATTTCAAGAACTAGTGTTTTTCTTAGTTTGAAGAAAACCAATATTTGGATTAAGGGGTCCAATTTATGAAACCGTGCCTCGAGAGAGGATGGAAAATATAGTCACCTATTCCATGCCTAAACAATCTTGCAGCATCTCATGGAACTCAAAAAATGCTTCTTTGTTAGGTTTTTATGCCCTTAGGAGCAATTGGCCAAGAGTCCCTGAAATTTGAAACTGGGCATAAAATGAAAAACGAGACTTGGATTGAGGAACCATCATATCTGTTGGATTCCTAGCATAGGATTTTAGCTATAGCACCCCTCAGAAGTTGTTTTTTTCATCGATTTTGATAACTAGTGCTTTTCTCAGTAAGAAGCAATGCAACATTTGGATTTAGGGGTCTAATTTAAGAAACCATGTCTCGAGAGTGGGTGGACAATGTGGTCACTTAGTCCATGCCTAAACAAGGATGAAAAATCTCATGGAGCTAAAAAATGTTGCTCCTTTAGGCTTTTATGCCCGGAGGAGTAATTTCCAAGAGTCCCCGAAATGGTTTGGGATGCGCCTTGCAACTGGGCATAAAATGAAAACTGAGACTTAGATTAAGGAACCATCGAATCCTATGGATTCTTGGGATAGGATTTCTGCTAGAGAAACTCTCACTCCCGGGTGCCATGCCTTGGAAGTTTCTTTACTCATTGATTTAGAGAACTAGTGTTTTTCTCAGTTTGAAGCAAACCAACATTTGGATTAAGGGGTCCAATTTATGAAACCATGCCTCAGGAGCAGATGGAAAATATAGTTACCTAGTCCACGCCTAAAAAATATTGCAGCATCTCATGGAACTCAAAAATGATGCTCCGTTAGGTTTTTATGCCCTCAGGAGCAATTGGCCAAGAGTGCCCGAAAGGGTTTGGGATGCGACTTGCAATTGGGAATATAATGAATATCGAGACTCAGATTGAGGAACCATTGAATCCGATCAATTCCTAGGATAGGATTTCATCTAGAGCACCCCTCACTCCTGGGTGCCATGCCTCATAAGTTTCTTTACTCAATGATTTCGACAACTAGTGTTTTTCTCAGTTTGAGGCAATACAACATTTGCATTAAGGGGTCCAATTTACGAAACCATGCCTCAAGAGTGGATAGATAATTTGGTCACCTATTCCATGCCTAAAAAATATTGCAACATCTCATGGAACTCAAAAATGTTTCTCCATTAGTATTTTATGCCCTAAGTGGGAATTGGCCAAGAGTCCCCAAAATGGTTTGGGATGTGACTTGCAACTAGGAATAAAAGGAAAATCAAGACTCGGATTGAGGAATCGTCATCTGTGTTGGATTCTTGACATATGATTTTAGCTAGAGAACCCCTCACTCCCGGTTCCAACCCCTCAAAAGTTGTTTTTTTCATAGATTTTGATAAGTAGTGGTTTGCTCAGTAAAAAGCAATGCAACATTTGGATTTAGGGGTCCAATTTAAGAAACCATGCCTCAGGAGCGGTTGGACAATGTGGTCACCTAGTCCATGCCTAAAAAAGCATCAAGAATCTCATGGATCTCAAAAATGCTGCTCCTTTAATATTTTATGCCCCGAGGATGAATTTCCAAGAGTCCCCAAAATGGTTTGGGATGCGACTTGGAACTGGGTATAAAATGAAAACCGAGACTTAGATTGAGGAACCATCAACTGCGATGGATTCCTGGCATAGGATTTTAGCTAGAGAACCCCTCACTCCTAGGTGCCATGCCTCATAAGTTGATTTAATCATTGATTTTGAGAACTAGTGTTTTTCTCAGTTTGAAGCACACCAACATTTGGATTAAGGGGTCCAATTTATGAAACCGTGCCTCGGGGGAAGATGGAAAATATAGTCACCTAGTAGGGGAAGGATAGTATAAGAAGTAGCATTTACTAGATAGAGGGGGGATAAAAGTAGTCTTTGACCACTTCCAGAATGGGATCATCCTTTTTAAGTAGGACAAGGACTAAAATATCTTCAAGGGAATTTTATATATTTCCATTAAGGACATGGACAATTATGATGTGGACAATTTTGCATGGAGGCATTTCTCCTAGACCTCTTCATGAAATATTGTGAATATATGGTGCATGTAAAAATATGTGACATGTGGGTTTATGATAATATTTTTAATTTTCCAATAACATTCTCCATTGACCTTGTGTAAACCATTCCATTTGGTGTTTGTTGCACTAAGTGTAAAGAACAATGTTGGAGAATTATAAGGTGTAAGTTAGGTATGAGCTATTTGTTACCTCTTTATTACCTTTTATTTTAATGGTATCTGTTAGTGATGGAAGTCACTCCTGGATTGTAGCAGAAGCAGAGCCCGACGCCCATCAGTTTATGTCACAATTTGTTTATAAAAAGGGATGATCGAATGGAAGTTAACTCAAAACAATGTTTTTCTAACTTCGAAACTAGGCCAGGCATGCATAGGCAAGTGAGGTCTTAGATAAAATTCAGAGAGTGAGTTGTAGTAAGGGTGAGTACGGGGAAGACTTGTATAAGAGAACTGCAAAGGTCTGTCGTAAACATCAGGTTTCTAACAGACTGTAGGAGAGAACATCTAAATGCAAAATCTTCTTACATTCAAACACAAAAAACCGGAGAATACAACAATGCAACAATAAATCCTTTATCATGACATAATTGCAATAATTCATGTGAATCATTCAATCATGAAATCCCTCAGTATGAGATGAAAACTAGATGGGGTAGGGAAACTATCTATCATTAAACAAGAAATCTTACATATGGATGCATAACCAGAGAACTAGAGTGTCTGTTAAAACTTTACAATCGGGAGCTTCGCTCTACCATCGATGATTACCCAAAATGCCGAAAATGCCTTCATACACTCAAAACAACAACAACAACAAAAACAATATGTTGCATTAAAAACATTGCATCTGCATGTCTTCTGACAGTCTGCGCATGCAGACTCTGGCCAATCATGCACCTATGACAGACGCTATCAGATTTTGGACTGTCTTGCTGCAGATGAATCAACCAGCTTTAGTCCTTTGCTGGACTTTCCATTTATGATAGAGACGATGTCTAACCACCTCCAATAACTGCAATAACTACCCTCTTGAGATTAGGAATGGTTCTGGTCAACTCTACCTTTTGGGGACGTGGAGGTCTTCTCGAGGGGCCACCTGGACCAACTGAACGGTTCATGGGATGAGAGGTGGAAGATGTGGCATGCTTGACGAGGATGTTGTAGGTGACAGTATGGTGAAGGTGAGGCGGGGGGGAAAGGGGTGCTTTTGGGGAAGTGATATGGGGACAGGAGACAACGAATGGAGGGAGGTGTTGAGGTGGAGGTGACTGGGTGAAAGGGACACATGGCAGGCGGTGAGGACTTGGGACTAGTATATTCGCGCCACGTATAGATAGGGGGCCCACTAAAGTGAAATTCCATTCTAGACCCCCCCCGTCCATTAAAGGAAGAACCGATGGGGGGGTCTGGAATTCAATACAGACCGTAGATCTAAGCACCGAGACTCTGGCCATCCAGATGTGTGCATACATTATCTCTGATTCTGGACCCCCCCCCCTCTCGTTAAATCCAGAATGACGATGGGGGTGCGGAATTGAACCTCGTCCATGAATTTGAGTGCCTGGATCACGACCATCCAGATCTGCGCCCTCTTTAAATTAAATGTGCCCGAGCCTCGTTGATGGATGAACAACTGAGATGACCTTGGCGCTTTCAACATGAAAATCCTGAAGGGCCCCACTTATGGCTTGACTATTTTTCCATGTGTCCTTCATATGGACGGTCCCGATTCTTTCGGGATTTCTAGCACTGGGGGTTCACGATGCAATTTTCCTCAAAATCCCGACTGAACAAATCGCGAAAGCATGGATGTACACCACGTGTCCTCCAGAGGAATGGTTGAGATGGTATTTGATGTTAGAAGAGGGCTGCCTCCATTACCAAGATCTCTTGACGAGACCGGGTGCTAAGATCATAGGCTTAGCTTCAAAGGCACTTATCGGCGTTTTGGGGTTCGGGGTTTCGAGATGTAGAACGACGTGAAACCCTCACCCTTCGAACTCCCGAATGTCGAAATGCCGACATGACTAGATCTCATGCCACGCGTCCTTTGGATGGATGACTGATATCCTTTCTTGTATGCAATATAGACGCTACCCATCGCGCTAATCCTAGTGCAACTCCGCTAACTGCGATTTCTCACCAACTGTCGATCTGCTCCTATGGATGAATCTGGGCCGTTGACAACATAATTTTTCCCGTTTACTTGCTTGGAAGACTGAAACGATATTTTTCCGTGCTGTGCTTGGGCGCTTCTTGTGCAACTTGCAAACCTGAATAATCTTATGCCCAGGACAAGAATTAATGTTAACATTAGGCTCCATGGGGGATAGAGTCGTCCTTGTGATGTTCTAAGGACTCATTTTGCAGTTCCAGTGCCTTGCTATTAGGCTATGGAGTCATTTACTAATCCATAAATAATAAATAATAAAAAGGAAAATGAACAAAGAACCAAAAGGACAATATTTACAAGCAAAGGAGCCATCTAAGGCTCAAACAAAACATTTCTTCAGAAAATGCGCATTTACTGGGTTGTTGAAAACCTCTTCACCCTCCAAATCCTACAAGCTATATGTGTTGCTTGAGAAAACCTCAGAGATTTTGAAAGGCCCAATCCATAGGGCATCAAACTTGCCATGTTTTCCCTTGTCTTGCAAGGGTGCATCCCACTTAAGCACCAAATCCCCGATCTCAAACTCTTTCTTCTTGATTTTCCTTTAAAAACCAATTTGACCTTATGCTGATGGTCTTGAATTCTATCCATTACCTGCTCTTTGGTCTGCTGGACTTCCACTAGCTGATGAACTCTTCTGATCATGTCATTTGGCTCTTCTTGATGATCCTGGAAGAACTTTGCTATAGAAATGGCTAGCTGAAAAGGGAAAACAACTTCTTCTCCATAAACTAATTGGAAAAGGGAGATGCCTATAGATCTATTTGTGGTCACTCGATCAGACCATAGAGAGAATTTCAATTTTGAATCCTATGTCCTTTTGTTGTCCTCCAATAGTCTTTTGACAATCCTTATCAGGCTTTTGTTGGAGGACTCTGCTAAACCGTTGCCTTGGGGATAGTATGGGGTAGAGTGAATTAGTTTGATCCCAAATTGCTCACAAAACTTGGCTAACGTCTTAGCCTTGAATGAGGCCACGTTATCAGTAACAATCTTTCTTAGGTAGCCAAATCTTGTGATGAGGTCTTCCAGGAATCCAATAATTACCTTGTGGGAAGCACTCCTGGTGGGGATAGCTTCGATCCACTTAGTAAATAAATCTGTAGCAGTCAAGATCCATCTGTGCAGCCCACTAGAAGCAGGGTGGATTTCTCCAATAAAATCTAGGCCCCATTGCTGGAAAGGTCCAGAAACAACTACGAGCTTTAAATATAGGTATTTGAGTTGTTGCTTTCCTGAAAAACTTTGGAATGGGATGCAGGCTCTAAATTCTCTATAGATATCATTGAATAAGGTGGGCCAGTAGTACCCAGCTCTGAGAATTTTGTGAGCTGTGGTCTTCCAGAAATGGTGCCCTCCGCATAGGCCAATGTGAAATTCAACCATGATCTTGTCGGCCTCTTGCGGGTTCATGCATTTTAAAAGCACTCCCAGGGGGTCTTTCCAGTATAAAATTTGATCAACAAGGCAATATCTGACTACTTTGAGCTTCAAATCTCTTGCCTTGTTTCTTTGCAGGCCATATGGAGGTCGCAACTCCTGCATAAAATATATAACATCCTTATACCAAGGACATCGAGCCAACAAGGGTTCTGTTTGAGGGTTTACATCAGACAGACGATTCTGTTGATTTTCTGAACATGCATTGATGAAATCTACCCCCAAGGCTCTGCAATTTTCTTCAGCCAACATCTTGGCTAAGCCTTGACCTTTAATCAATTTGGTAAGATTTATCTCCAAGTCAAACTCCAGGATCTTGGCTATCCACTTACTCCTCCTCCCGTCTATGTCGGGCTATACAAGTGACGTCGATGCTGCAACCTCTCAACCCGCAGGTCGTAAGGTCCATGTCAACATAGGATCTTTCCCTTACACAGACTCGAAGAGCTTTGCACTGGCTCTTCTATTTTCCTTTCGGAAAATATGCACCCACAGAAAATCCTCGTGGGATCCCCTCTTTGCACTTAGGAGATCGGATTTCGTTCTTTCGAGAGTCTGTAGGTCGAGCGTTGGTCTCTTGAATCCTCGAAGCTCGAACATAGTCGATGCTGACCTTTCCTCTTTCCTTTTCAGGATTTTCCCTATCGCGATTTCGACGGTCGCGATATCGAGAAACTTGTCTCCTTCGACTCCCGAATCTCGATTTTCTGAAACTCCGATACACTTGCGAGCTTTGAATTTTCAACACCACTTCACTTCTTTTGAGACTGCAGACTTTGCAATATCACGAATCCTAATGTAAATGTTTCGGGACTTCACTCCACGAAACTCCAAAATAGCGTGCCACCTATCCACCTTGCTGACTCTTGTGGCCCCACACCGTTTTCTTAGCCTTCAGGATTTCGCGTTTCGTGATATCGTGATTCCTGTTACAATGTTTACGGGACTTCCACCCACGAAAACCTGATACAAGTATCTGCATGTAGATCCAATGACCTTATGGTTTGGATATATGGTCCTATCCCTCCTGATCTTTGAACCTCTCAGGAATACTCTCCGTATCCCCCCTGCTCCTCCATGAGATCTAACGGCTCACGAAAATTCATGGATTCTCCTCAGAGAATCCCGACCGTTCGTTCTTTCCTCTGAGAATCTCTACACAACTGACCAAGGTGTTTCCCTCCACAGAACTCATCCTCCTATGGTTCGATGTCGCTATGCTTTCTTACAATTTTCAAGGTACTTGGCTTCGGCCTTCCTTCGACTTCTTCGAAGGTCTAATTCCTTCTGATCTTTCCTTACGACTCTGCATGTTTTAGAAAAATCCCTTGCACGCACTCCTTGTGGTAGACCTTTAACCACTCTCAAGTGTTGAAAACCTTCGACTCTTCACATGCCTATAGTAGTAGTCTCGCAATGCTTCACTCAGGTCCACAACCCTAAGACTTCACTCAGCTTGCGCCCTCCTTGCACGGCTCCCGTGCATGACTGTACTTCTGTGGAATTGAGAACAAAATCTATCTATCCTGAGCTGTCAGAGACAAACCTCTGAATACCTTGTCGACACATTCCTTGCAGACAATTCAACTGCACTCCTTGCAGGAACTCTTTCTCAGATAGAGAAACAATTGAAACTCATTCCATTACCCTTTCCTCTCATATTTCAGACATTCAACAAGAAATCATTTATACATAGAATAACAACAATTGCACGATAGAAAGAGTAAAAAACATTCATGAGCATAACATTCAAAGATGCATACACAGAGACTATATGAACACCATGAGTCTGAATCACAACTTTCTTCGTATTGATTCAGAACTTCTACACATGGAGTCTGCTACACAGCTCTCTGCTTCTCTTCTATGCTCTTCGAACTTCTAATGCTTCTTATGTTACAATACACAATGAGGGTGTCTATATCTCGTTTCCCTCTTGTGCTCTAGAAACTGTCTAATCTAAACATTCAATTCTACCTACATGCATTAACTACTATAAATGCCTTCTACCTACAAAGGACGAGAGCAAATCGATCAAGGTCCGTTTACATTTTACAAGTGCGATTCTTCTTAATGAATTCATTTAAGATTGCACAATAACTTCAAGGTGATTTCAAAATTTGCGCTGGCACTTGTCTAGCTGCTCGTTGTCTCTGCATTGGCTTGATTGAGATGCTCCTGCATCATACTCGTCAGCTTGAAAATTTTCACGGGCTCTTGTCCATGAGCTCTCGCATGGTCTGTCCATGCCTCTGGATCTCTGCTTCATTCTCCCAGCTGACATCTTCAACTGGATGGCCCTTCCACTTGACTAGATACTCAAAGTATTGCTTTCGCCTGGTCCTCTTGCTCACTCTTTTATTATGTGCTCCATCTGCGGCTTTTCTGCCACTGGCATCTGCTTTGTCCACTGGATCACTGGTTTCTCATCTCTAGTCCCTATTTCCTCAGCTTTATATGGGTACAAATCTGAGATATTGAATACGAGAGAAATTCCGATCCCATCGGGTAATTCAATCTCATAAGCATTTGCCCCAAATTTCTTCAAGACCCTACATGGTCCAATTTTCTTCATCTTCAGTTTATTATATGTTCCTCTCGGGAATATTTCCTTCCTCAAATGTGCCATAACCAAATCACCAACATCAAATTGAAGTTGTCTCCTGTGTTGGTCTACTCTGCGCTTATATTCTTGGCTCGAATTCAGCAGTCGCTCCTTTACCTGGCTGTGAAGTTCCTTCATCACCTCTGCAAATTCTTCTGCACTAGCACTCCTAGTCGCAATCTGTTCGGAATCTCTCAGCTCATAAATTCCTCTTGGCTTCATGCCATAGACAGTATGAAATGGACTCTTCCCTGTGCTTCTGTTAACTGAGTCGTTGTAAGCAAACTCTGCCTGTGGTAATATGTTGTCCCACTGACTGTGGTGTTCTATCACCAGGCTTCTCAGCAAGTCTCCCAGACTCCTGTTCACTACTTCTGTCTGTCCATCCATCTGAGGATGATAATTCGAACTAAACGATAAGTTAGTTTCTAGCTTCTTCCATAAGGTCCTCCAAAAGTTCCCTATGAAATTTGTATCTCAATCCAAAACTATGCTTCTTGGTAAGCCATGAAGTCGAATGACTTCTTTGAAAAACAGATTCACAATGTGAGTTGCGTCACTGGTCTTATGACATGGAATGAAGTGTTCCATCTTGGAAAATGTATCCACCACCACAAAGATTGAATCAAAACCTCTTGGTGTTCTTGGCAACCCTAATATGAAATCCATGCTGACTGCATCCCTCGACCTCTCAGGTATGAGAAATGGTTGATAAAATCCCACATTCTGTCTCCTTCCCTTTGAATGCTGGCAAATTCTGCATCTGTCTATGAATCTCTTGATATCTGCTTGCATTCTTGGCCAAAAATATGACTCATTCAATTTTGTGAACGTCTTGTCATGACAAAAGTGCCCTGCCAATCCTCCACTGTGTTTCTCCTTCAACAAATTATCCCTCATGGAGAATTTTGGAATACAAAGTTGATTACCTTTAAATAGTAATCCTTCCTAGATCATGTATTCTATCCATTGGCTTCTATCTTTGAGAATTGGATTCTCAACTACTTCATATGCCTCCTTAAAATCTGGATCATCTCTGTACATATCCTTGAAATTATCAAAACCCAATGTTTTGACCTTGAACTCCTGCAATAGCAAACACTTCCTGCTCAAAGCATCAACAACTTTGTTAGCAGTACCCGAAATATGTTTAATCACAAAAGTAAAATTTTGCATGTACTCAACCCATTTGACATGTCTCCGCTTCAACTTTTCATGTTGAGTCACAAACTGCAATGCATGATTGTCACTGTATAGGAAAAACTCTTTCGGGATCAAGTAATGCCTTCATTTCTTCAATGCCTGAATGCTAGCATAAAATTCCTTTTCATATGTGGAGTAATTCACTTTCGCTTCATTCAACTTCTCACTGAAATACGCTATCGGCCTGTATTCTTGACTTAAGACTGCCCCTATTGCAAATCCACTTGCATCACATTTCACTTGAAATGTCTTTCAGAAATCCGACAACACCAAAACTGGTTGTTCCATGATTTTCCTCTTCAACAGATTAAAACTCTTCTCAGCCTCTTTTGTCCAATGAAAATACTTGTGTCTTTTCTTCACTGTATCCATCATTGGTGAACTAATTCCACTGAAATTCTTGATGAAATTTCGGTAGAAACTAGCCAATCCGTGAAAACTTCTCACCTCGAAAATATTCTTCGGTGATGGCCAATTCTTAATCACTTCCACCTTATCTGGATCCATCCTCAACTCATCTGCAGAAATAAAAAATCCCAAATAGATGAGTTTTGTCTTCATGAATGAGGATTTCTTCATGTTTATCAACAAATTCTCCTGCTGTAATTTCTGTATCACTATAGCCAAATGATTCATATGCTCTGCCACTGTTTTACTGAAAACTAGTATGTCATCTAAATACACAATGACAAATTTTCCGATGAACTCCCTCAGGACTTCGTTCATCAAATTCATGAAGGTACTTGATGCATTTGTTAATCCAAACAACATAACAAGCCATTCACACAACCCTTCATTGGTTTTGAATGTTTTCTTCCACTCATCACCTTCTCTCATGCGGATCTGGTGATAACCACTTTTAAAATCAATCTTTTAAAAATACTTTTCTCCACTCAAGAAATCCATCAGATCATCCATCCTTGGTAATGGAAATCTGTACCTGATGGTTATCTTGTTAATCTCCCTCGAGTCAGTACACATCCTCCGACCTCAGTCTTTCTTTAGACTGAGTATTTTTGGAACAACACACAAACTCAAGCTTTCCCTGACCAAACCTTTGTCCAACAAGTCCTGGACTTGTCTTTTAACCTCTTCATTCTCTTGCGGTGTCAGTCTGTACGTGGCTTTGTTTGGAAAAATGGATCCTAGTATGAGATCAATATGATGACTCACACTTCTGATTGGTGGCAACAAACGAGGTAATTCGTCCACTACTATATCAACAAACTCTTCCAACAGTTCCTGAACTTCTTCTGGTAAATCATCCACCCTTGTGCTGGTAAAAACAATCTTCAGTTTCCTGACCACAATGAATTGCGGTTCTTCCTTCTTCTTAACCTCTGTAAGAAGTTCCTTCCCACTCATGAGAAGTACAATGTTACTTACTTCCGCTTTCACCTCCTTATCCTTAATTGGAAGCAACATGTGAGTCCTCCCATTCTTCTCTAGGGTGTATGTGTTCATCCTCCCATCATGAATGACATTTCTATCATATTGCCATGGTCTACCCAACAATAGATGACAAACATCCATAGGAATGACATCACATAATATCTTATCATTATATCCTCCTATCTTAAATTCAACTAAACATTGTTTAGTGACAGTTACCTGATGTCCTTTCTGTAGCCACGAAACTCTGTATGGGCTTGGATGATCAATCGTCTCCAGCTCCAGCTTTTCTACAATCTCCATAGAAACAAGATTATATGTTCTACCACTGTCTACAATGACCTTGCATACCCTGTCCTTGGCCTTGCAAGCAGTCCTGAAAAGTCTGGTCCTTTGGACTGAATTCTCCACCTCCTTCTCCGGTGTCAAAAGAACTTTTCGCATCATCAACGATCTTCCGCCTTCAGCATCTTCTGCCTCAACATCTCACCTCTGTGCCTCGGTGATGTGAGTTTCTCCACTCTCTTTCTTTTTATCTGGACACTCGTAAGACTTGTGCCCATTCTTCCCGCATGTGAAGCAGGTTATTACTCCACCTCTTCCTCTTCCTCTGCCTCTGGTACGAGGAAAAATATTATTATCAGCATAATCTCCTCTCTACTTAGTATGCTGGCCCTACTGTGAGGTTCCACCTCTCTCAGTTCAAGTCTAAGGTTTCTTCCAGTCCTCCTTGGGCTTCTGGTTTTTATCCTGGGCAACTGATTTGCCTCTGGGCTGACTTCTTCCTTGCCCTCTTTGACCCTATTTTCGGCTCAGCTTTTCCTCAGCCTTTAGAGCCATCTGATAAGAATCTTCCACCGTTCGGATGGTTACCATGCTCATCTCATCCTGAATATCATATCTCAGTCCATTCATGTATCTGGAAACTTTTTCATCATTTCTTTCCCGATGACCTACCCTGATGTTCAGCTTATAGAATTCTTCAGTGTATTCTTTCACTATCATAAGCTTCTGTCTCAGGTTCTGCATTCTCCTGAACAGAGTAATTTGATAATCTCTGGGGATGAATTTCACCTTCATCTTCGCAATCATTCTATCCCAGCTCTTAATGTTCTACTTTCCTTTGTAGTGTCTGTCAACTTGTAGTTCATCCCACCACAATGTTGCATGTCCCTTCAATCTCGTGACAACATGCTTGACTTTCTTGTCTTCCTCGACATCTTCATAGTCAAAGTATGTGTCCAGGGCTCTAATCCAGTCTAGAAGCTCTTCAACATCCAGATTTCCTTCATAAACTGGGATGTCCATTTTTTCTCTCGCACCCATTCTTGCAATAGCTCTGACCAAACGTTCGTTTGCTACATCTTCTGCTACAACTTCTTCTTCAAGTTTAGCCTCAATTTCACTCTCGGAATCACTGAGATCCCCAACACTGACTGTGCGTCTTTGTGCTGTCTCCGTGTCTTTGAGTTTGGCTCGTAGATCACACATCTCTCTCTCCATGGTTGGATCTGTCATCTGCCTTCCTCTTCTTCTCGGCATTTCCCTATCCTTCGGTGGATCGGGTGTTTGCTTGTCCCTTCTCCTTAGCGACATGGTGTATTCTTTTTTCTATGCTACAGAAAGAAAAGAACCCTTATGTGCTCTGATACCACTTTGACGTCGACGCTGCAACCTCTCAACCCGCAGGTCGAAAGGTCCACGTCAACACAGGATCTTTCCCTTACACCGGCCCGAAGAGCTTTGCACTGGCTCTTCTATTTTCTTTTCAGAAAATCTGCACCCACAACAAATCCTCATGGGATCCCCTCTTTTCACTTAGGATATCGGATTTCACGCTTTCGCGAGTCCGTAGGTTGAGCGTTGGTCTCTTGAATCCCCGAAGCCCGAACACAGTCAATGCTGACCTTTCCTCTTTCCTTTTCAGGATTTTCCCTATCGCGATTTCGGTGGTCACGATGTCGAGAAACTTGTCTCCTTCGACTCCCAAATCCTGATTTGTCGAAACTCCGATACACTCGCGAGCTTTGACTTTTCAACACCACTTCACTTCTGTCAGGACTCTGGACTTCGCAATATCGTGAATCCTAATGTAAATGTTTCAAAACTTCACTCCACGAAACTCCAAAATAGCATGCCACCTGTCCACCTCGCTGACTCTTGTGGCCCCACGTCATTCTCTTAGTCTTCAGGATTTCACGTTTCATGATATGGCGATTCCCGTTGCAAAGTTTACGAGACTTCCACCCACAAAAACCCGATACAAGTATCAGCGTGTAGATCCAATGGCCCTTATGGTTCGGATCTACGGTCTTGTCCCTCCTGAGCTTTGAACCTCTCAGGAATACTTGTTGTATCTCCCCTGCTCCTCCGTGAGATGTAACGACTCACAGAAATTCACGGATTCTCCTCAGAGAATCTCGACCATCCGTTCTTTCCTCTGAGAATCTCTGCACAACTCACCAAGGTGTTTCCCTCCACATAAATCGTCCTCCTATGGTTCGACGTCACTATGCTTTCTTACAATTTTCAAGGTACTTGGCTTCGGCCTTCCTTTGACTTCTTCAAAGGTCTAATTCCTTCTGAGCTTTCCTTACGACTCTGCGTCTTTTAGAAAAATCCCTTGCACACACTCCTTGCGGCAGACCTTTAACCACTCTCAAGTGTTGAAAACCTTCGACTCTGCGCATGCCTGCAATAATAGTCTCTCAATTCTTCACTCAGGTCCACAACCCTGAGACTTCACTCGGCCTGCGCACTCCTTGCATGGCTCCTGTGCCTGACTGCAGTTCTGTGGAATTGAGAACAAAAGCTATCTATCCTGAGCTGTCAGAGACAAACCTCTAAATACCTTGCCGATGCATTCCTTGCAGACAATTCAACTGCACTCCTTGCAAGAACTCTTACTCAGATAGAGAAACAATTGAAACTCATTCCATTACCCTTTCCTCTCAGATTTCAGACATTCAACAAGAAATCATTCATACATAGAATAACAACAATTGCATGACAGAAAGAGTAAAAAACATTCATGAGAATAACATTCAAAGATGCATACACAAAGAATATATGAACACCATGAGTTTGAATCACAGCTTTCTTCGTATTGATTCAGAACTTATGTACATGGAGTCTGCTACACAACTCTCTGCTTCTCTTCTATGCTCTTCACACTTCTAATGATGCTTATGTTACAATACAAAATGAGGGTGTCTATATCCCGTTTCCCTCTTGTGCTCTAGAAACTGTCTAATCTACACATTCAATTCTACCTACGTGCATTAACTACTATAAATGCCTTCTACCTACAAAGGACGGGAGAAAATCTCTCAAGGTCCGTTTAGATTTTACAAGTGTTCCTCTTCTTAATGACTTCATTTAAGATCACGCAATAACTTTAAGGTTATTTCAAAATTTGTGTTGGCACTTGTCCAGCTGCCCGTTGTCTCTACACTGGCTTTCTTGAGATGCTCCCGCATCAACAAGGATGTCCTACACAGAGGATGAAGGAACATATGTGGTCACTTTTGAGTGAAGGACATGGAATCTGAAAGCTTTGAGAGCTTTAACTAAGGCATAGGCTTGTTTTTCCATGATTTCGTACCTGATCTCTGCATCTCTTAATGCTTTTCTGAAGAAGGAAATGGGTTTCTCTCGGCCTTCCTCATTTTTCTGCAACAAGACCGCTGCTACTGTATCAAAAGAAGCAAAAGAGAAAATTAGGAATTCTTTGGAATAGTCAGGACTGATCAACACAGGTGCCTCAGTCAATGCCCTTTTTATTTGGATAAAATATTCCCTGGGTTCAGCGGTCCATTTCACTTCATTTCCCTTCCTGAGCATGGTTGTGATGTGTTTCACCAACTCAGCAAAATTTGAGATGAATCTCTCTAAGAAATTAATCTTCCCCAAAAAGGCCTGAACTTCCTTCTTAGATCTAGGAAGTGACAGGGTTTGAATTTCCTCTACCCTGCTAGGATCAATCCTCACTCCCTCTGCTGATACTATATGGCCTAATAGCTTCCCCTCCTTCATAGAAAACAAATATTTCTTGGGGTTTAAGGATAGGCCAAACCTACGACACTTCAAAAAAACTTTTCTCAGATGACAACAGTACTCTCTGTCAGACCTAGAGAAGACTGTTATGTCATCTAGATAGATCACCACAAACTTATCTTTCTCCCCAATGAAGGCTATGTCCATGGCTCGTTGAAATGTTGCTCCTGCATTCATCAATCCAAAAGGCATTTTGGCATACATGAATGTGCCCCAAGGAGTGGTGAAGGCCGTTTTTTCTCTGTCCTCAGGTATGACTGATATCTGATTATAGCCAGAAAAACCATCAATCATGGATATCCTAGATGCACCAGTTACCCTCTACAGTATTTGCTCCATTTTGGGCAAGGGGTAGTTTTCTTTCTTTGAGCTTCTGTTCAGGTTCCTGAAATCGACACAAATCCTGATTTCTCCACTTTTCTTCCTCATTGGGACCAAATTAGCCACCCATTTAGAATATCTCAAGGGGACAATGATTTGGGAATCTAAAAATTTCTTCACTTCTCTCTCCATGATGTGCAACAACATGGGATTTATTTGTCTCAGCTTCTGTCTAAATGACCTAGCCTCTTCGTTCAATGGGATCTTGTGGTCAATGAAAGATGTGTCATAAGTATTGAGGTCTTCATAGGTCCACGAAAACACATCAACGAATTCCTTTAATAACTCAGTATATTCCGCCCTTTGTTCATTGGTCAGGCTACTTGATAATTTGACAAACTTGGGCTCCTCCTGTGTGCCAATGTTACACTCGGCTGTGTCGGCATCTTCATTTGAAGCCTTACCCTTTACTGCCACATAATTCCCATTGAAAAATATTTCTAAAGGGACTAGTCCCCTCATAATGTGATTGCTAAGCAGATGAATAATCTGGTGATTAGCAATTTCATTTAAAAACACCTCAGGGTGAGGGTCACCTTCCAAGTCGGGATCCTGATCAATGTGCAACGTAGAAAATTCATCAACAGAATGGAGAAATTTTTCAATTTTGAGATCATCTTCGAATACCTTCCAATGCTTGACATTGTCTGGTATAGAGGGCCTATATTTTATTTCAACATCATATTTGACCATAGGCAGCAGAGGAACTTTGAGAAAACTAGATGAGACAACTAAAGAATTGGCTGAAGTGTTTTCCCCCCTCGAAATGAAAGAAATGTTAAAAGCCAAGAAGAAATTATCGATCAGGTCCCATACCTCATTTCTATAATTTTTTAGCTGAGGATGATTAACACGATAAGCATTTCTGACTTGCTGGATGATCAACTCAGCGTCTCCAAATACTGCTATCTCTTTAATTTCCATTTCTTTTGTAGCCCTCATACCCAGAACAAGAGCTTCATATTCCGCCACATTGTTGGTAGTTTCAAATTCCAGCTTGTATGACAGGCATATGGTCTCTTGACAAGGTGACATGAAAACCACTCCAGCACCGGTGCCTTCGCTAGAAGGAGCTCCATCGAAGAACATATTCCAAACAGAGATGGTTGGAGGGGGAATCTGATAATTAAGATTGGGTTGTTTTCTGACTTGGACAGGGTCTTCAGGAGCATTAGTGAGCTGCAATAAACTAGACCCCAAATCAGTGTCAAGTGTGAAGATAGGATGATTGGTGGGGTTTTCTTCGTCACTAATGATGTAGGCCAGTTGAGCTTCCCTATATAACCTCCTTTTTTCCCCTCCGAAGACTGGAATAGAGGCATACGATAGATCCATCTGTAATGTTCCTCCAAGCTTTTTAATCCAAGATCTTGACAATAGCATGCCGAATTTGGGGGGACATCAACTACCACAATATCCATGACCACACTCTTCATGGGCAGCCGAAACAAAGAGACCACCAGGTCTTTGATGACTCCCAGACACTGCAGCCTCCTTGAATCGAAAGAGTACAAATCATGATAAGTTTTTTTCACCTCCAGTCTGAATTCTTCCATTACTATTTTGGGCATAAGGTTATGGGAAGTCCCTAAATCCATGAGGTAGTTATGCATCACTTTATCATGTATGTTCAGGGATGTGTAGAAAGGAGGGGATGAATCATCTCTATCTTCTACCATGGTCCCTAGGACAACTACTGGATTTTCATCTTGGAGGTTTATTGAGTCAGTGGAAGGCTGGGGGGGCATAGATTGTAGAATCTTGGAGAGGGACCTTTTGAAATCTTCATTTCTAACTAGTTCGGATAGGGGTACAAGAATTCTAATCTTCTGAATCTCATGCTCAAAATTAAAGGAGGGAATAGGCTTAGGAGATTCCCTTACCTTAGAGATAGGTTCCTTGGCTGCTGGCAAAGTATTCTAAGTTTTCTTTCCTTCAATTGTGGTTGCTGCAGCTTTAGTAGGTCTTTCTGTTGCGAGGGTCTGATCCTTGCTATCAAAATTCCCTTCTTTCTTTCTTGACTTGAGATTATATCTGTTAGGAGTATTGTTGGCTTTTTCCCCTCTACTCAATTAGTTGATTTGAGTGTTGATAAGGGATTATTCATATGCATATTGAGTCAAATGAGGAAACAGGGAAGTGTCCTCGATGCAGTGGATCTCAGGGTCGAGTTCATCCACCTCCTCCCCTTCCTCATGAGAAACTAGGATGTTCTGGAGAGGGGCTTGAATCCTCTGATCATCCCTATCCCTGCTCTTATGTTCCCTTGGGAAAGCCTATGGCACATTGTTTTTAGGCTTCCTAAAACCTCTACTATCTGTATTTTGGGGATTTCTGTAGATGGGCTTCCCTTCTAATTCCCACCTTTCCATCCTGGCAGAAAGTGATTTTAGCACTCTAGTTGTCTCATCTATCTGAAGGGGCAGGGGAGAGGAACCAGATGGGGAAGCTTCAAGCCTCTTCTTGGATGTGTTTCTATCAACAGTGTTCCTGAGTCGGTTAACAACCAATATGTTAGATTCTACCTCCACGGCTGCATCCTACATGTGGGCCAGAGTAGTGGCTCTTCTTTCCCTCAATAGGAGGTAGAAATCGGGATCAAAAGCGCTAGCATAAGTGATCTTTGCAGAGGATTCAGAGGGTTTTATCTCAATCTCAACAGGGATTTTATTGTACATTTTATTGAATCTCTTGGATAAGTCAGAGACAAACTCTCCTTCTTTTCTCTTTAAAGACCCAAACTTTGTCATGTAATACATGAAGTCTTTTTTCTCTCCCCACTGTCTCAAAAAGGAATTATCCAAAGCTTCGATCCCATCAATAGATCCAAGAGGCAGGGAATTAAACCATTTCCTAGCCTCGCCTTGAATACTATGGACAAAAATCCTCATCCATACGTCTGCATCCATGATAACATTATCATCTATAAAACTGTAAAAGGCTTCTAGGTGTTCTTCTGCAGTTATGTCCCCCTCGCCTGTAAACTTGGGTAGGTGCTTGAGGTAACCATCTGTTGGGAGGGCATTGAGAGGTTGGGGTAACAGAAGGGGAGCATACCTAGCAACTATAATAGCCTCTATTCTGGTCATAGGAGGATTTTCTCATGCCATAGGGATATTATGTGGAGGAGAACTCAGAGGAGAAGGATCTTGAAAAGGGGATATTGGGGATGAGCTCCTAAGTGGAATGGGGAACAATAGGGGATTTAGGGAGAAGGATGACGGGCTTAAGTCAGCAGATGCTTCTCTTTGTGCAGAAGTGACAACAATAACAAAAGGAGGAGTGGTAAAGCTAGGAGTGGAGAAATCTTTTGTGGTCCTGGGTCTATGCCAAGGTACAACTTCAGGGGAGAGGGGAGTGAAAAGGATTTCTCCCTCCAATCCAAGACCAGGGGGGGAAAAATCAACTAGAACACTCCCAAAATTTAGGAAACAGGAAACTTCAGAAAAAGGTCTGCTAAGAAACTGAGGATGAGAAAATGGAGTTCCTACAGAAGGAGATGCCAGATTACCTGGTTCGGCGGTGAAATCTTCTCCTTCAGAAGCCTTTCCTTTTTTGAGAACTACCTCCGGATCATTTTCAGGTGTAACTAGAGGTAGTTGTGGATGGGACCGCATGTGTCTCCCTCTGAAAGCCACAATTAACATGACATGTTTTCCATAGTGGAGTCATCATAATGGATTCACCAGGTGTGTAGTAGCAATCTTGAAGGGCTCTGTGTCTTATGCACCTTCAGAATCAGAGGCTCAATGTCGTTCAATCCTAGGGAAAATATTCAACTTCGTCCCCAACAATGATGCCAGAAATGTTAGCGATGGAAGTCACTCCTGGATTGCAGTAGGAGCATAGCTCGACGCCCATCAGTTTATGTCACAATTTGTTTATAAAAAGGGATGATCGAATGGAAGTTAACTCAAAACAATGTTGTTCTAACTCCGAAACTAGGACAGGCATGCATAGGCAAGTGAGGTCTTAGATAAACTTCAGACAGTGAGTTGTAGTAAGGGTGAGTAGGGGGAAGACTTGTATAAGAGAACTGCAAAGGTCTGTCGTAAACATCAGGTTTCTAACAAACTATAGGAGAGAACATCTAAACACAAGATTTTCTTACATTTA
The DNA here is from genome assembly GCA_009831015.1 of Picea engelmannii. Lineage (NCBI taxonomy): Eukaryota > Viridiplantae > Streptophyta > Pinopsida > Pinales > Pinaceae > Picea > Picea engelmannii. The sequence goes on from ML777861.1 coordinate 338,458, forward strand.
AACACATAAAACTGGAGAATACAACAATGCAACAATAAATCCTTTATCGTAACATAATTGTAATAATTCATGTGAATCAGTCAATCATGAACTCCCTCAGTATGAGATGAAAACTAGATCGGGTAGGAAAATTGTCTGTCATTAAACAAGAAATATTACATACAGATGCATAACCAGAGAACTAGAGTGTCTGTTAAAAATTTACAATTGGGAGCTTTTCTCTACCATTGATGATTACCCAAAATGGAGAAAACGCCTTCATATACTCAAAACAACAACAACAACAAAAACAAGACGTTGCATTAAAAACATTGCTCCTGCATGTCTTCTGACAGTCTGCGCATGCAGACTCTGGCTGATCATGCACCTATGACAGATGCTATCATATTTCGCACTATCCTGCTGTAGATGAATCGACCATCTTTAGTCCTTTGTTGGACTTTCCATTTATGACAGAGACGATGTCTAACCACCTCCAATAACTGCAATAATTTCCCTCTTGAGATCAGGAATGATTATGGTCAACTCTGCCTTTTGGGGATGTGGAGGTCTTCTCGAGGGGCCACCTGAACCAGTTGAACGGTTCACGGGATGAGAGGTGGAAAATGTGGCATGCTTGACGAGGATGCTATAGGTGCCAGTATCTTGAAGGTGAGGTGGGGGGAAAAGGGGTGCTTTCGTGGAAGTGATATGGGGATAGGAGACAGGGAATGGAGGGAGGTGTTGAGGTGAAGGTGACTAGGAGAAAGGGACACATGGTAGGCAGTGAGGACTTGGGACCAGTATATTCATGCCACATATAGATAGGGGGCCCGCTAAAGTGAAATTCCATTCTAGACCCCCCCCCCCTCCATTAAAGGCAGAACTGATAGGGGGGTCTGGAATTCAATACAGACCATAGATCTAAGCACCGAGACTTGGGCCGTTCAGATGTGTGCATACATTATCTCCGATTCCATACCCCCCCCTCTCGTTAAATCCAGAATGACGGAGGGGGTGCAGAATTTAACCTCGTCCGTGAATTTGATTGCTTGGATCACGATCGTCCAGATTTACGCCCTCTTTAAATTAAATGTGCCTGAGCCTCGCTGATATATGAATGGATGAGATGACCTCGATGCGTTCAACATGAAAATATTGAAGGGCCCCACTCGTGGCTTAGCTATTGTGCCATGTGTCCTTCAGATGGACGGTCCCGATTCTTTTGGGATTTCTGGCACCGGGGGTTCACGATGCAATTTTCCTCAAAATCCCGATTGACCAGACCACAAAAGCATGGATGTACACTGCATGTCCTCCAAAGGAACGGTTGAGATGGTATTTGATGTTAGAAGAGGGCTGCCTCCATTACTAGGCTCGCTTGACAAGACCGGGTGCTAAGATCATAGGATTACCTTTAAAGGCGCTTATCGGTGTTTCGGGGTTCGGGGTTTCAAGATGTAGAATGACATGAAACCCTCACCCTTCGATATCCCAAATGCCAAAATGCCGATGTGACTAGATCTTGCGCCACGCGTCCTTTGGATGGACGACTGGTATCCTTTCTTGCATGCAATACCGACACTACCCATTGCACTAATCCCGGTGCAAATCCGCTAACTGCAATTTACTGCCAACCATCGATCTTCTCCTATGGATGAATCTGGGTCGTTGACAACATAATTTTTCTTGTTTACTTGCTTGGAAGCCTGAAACGAGATTTTTCGTACTGTTCTTGGGCGCTTCTCGTGTAACTTGCAGACCTGAATATTCTTGTGCCCAGGAAAAGAATTAATGTTAACAATATCCATATTTTGTATTGATCAAATGAGGAATTAAACCGGAATTGATGCCATTAGACACAAACTCAATCCTAAGGCCAACTAAGGAGAAAAAACAACACACACTAATTAATCTAGGAGTCAAGCATGCAAACAAACCTTCTAAAAAAGAAGTTCTAGTTGGTGATGGAATCCAATATCGCAGAATCAATGCGCAAAGGGGATGAGTTTCGGTGGGTGGGAAATTTACGTTGAAAGCCTGCTTAAAAAACTAACAACCTCGTGCAAGTTACATCACTGACTAGTGGGAAACCCTCCAAAGAGTCTGAGTGAGTCTAGCCAATGTCGATCCTAGGTACAACACCACCTTCTCTGTGTTATCACCTTGTGTAGGAAGTCTAAAATATTATGGACTCTATGGTACCACTTACTATACCAAAGCAGAGGGGGGAAAATCGACAGTCGACACCAAGACCAACAAAGTAGGTTTGATTACTCTGAGGGCCCCAATGCGGCCTTGTGATTGACCCTTGTGTTAGAAGGGATTCCCAAAGTTAGTGATATAGCAACTGGATTTCACTCCCTAACCCAAGGCTTTATGTTTGTTTATCATCTTTGGAAATTTATTCTCATAATCCTATTCCAAAGCTCTACACCTAAGCTAATATGTGTTTTAATAGCCCTAGAAAAGTTTCTAGATAAATTTTAATTAGCACTTGATTTTAGGTTGTTGTTGCTCAAAGGAATGGTCATGAAAGTGATGGCGTTTTGACTCGACTCTTTAAACCATGCAAGAGGAAAATGAAATGCAAGAATTTCAACTTCGACGAAAACTAGTTACGGGGAGGAAGAGGTTTTAAGCAAAAAAATAATTTCTTGATAGATTACTATCTGTACAGTACTGCTAGGAAAAAAATAGAGGTGCAAAATAAATATCCATATCCATGCCACCGATAAAAATGCCACAGGAAAAAAATAGAGGTGAAACCATCAAAGAGGCCACAAAAAATTACTTGTCAACAAAAGGGTCACAAGGTGGTGAGCTACATGATCTCAATGGGACAAGGTAGGCATACCCATACTCGTTGAGATAACTCATTATATAAATAGTGAGACAATGAAGAAGTCTCGAATACAACATCTTGCAAGAAACCATGACCATAATATATTAATATGACATAATCAGTCTCATATACATATATATGGGTGTTAAAATTTGAAGTACATCCCAACTGTGACTGAACTAAGTACATAAGAAATGATGCACCCATGTTCAATGAAGGGGGTGGAAGAGACCTGAGAAGCCCTGATAATTACGAATGGGGCTTCAAACCCCCACATGTATATTCTTTCAAAATATGTGAACTGAAACTATCTATAAGTTTTGGTGCATATGAAATGCACTTGCTTACTTCAACACACTTTCTTTAGTGTCATTTTTACCTCACATGCATTATTTTCTTTAATTCTTTCATACACATAGGAAACTAAAAAAACATTGACTTATTTTCTTTAGTTCTTTCTTCCACACATGATTCATCTGTCCTTAGATTTAAAAGTTCTTATTCTTCCACAGTTAAGTAAAAAATGAGCCTTTGGCAGTTTGGATAAACCTAACTCATGTGGAATTCTGCTTTTGAAACTAAGCATGGTTACGTTTGTTCACTGTTTTTTAGGTTATTGTGATCTCCTTTACTACCTGGATAGCATGGTTTGTAGCAGGCAAGATTGATTCATACCCCAAGTCTTGGATCCCTTCTTCCATGGATGAGTTTGAGCTTTCTCTTCAGTTTGGCATATATGTCATGGTTATAGCTTGTCCCTGTGCTTTGGGCCTTTCAACACCCACTGTAGTCATGGTGGGTACTGGAGTAGGTGCCACACAAGGTTTTCTCATCAAAGGGGGAAAGGAACTTGAGAGTGCACATAAAGTGAAGAGGGGTTGGTGACTATATAAGAAGAGGTGGCTATGGTGAAAGAATAAGAGGTCGAGGTGGTCGACATGGAGGATAAGGCAGATATTAAGAGGATAAGGTGGAGGTGAAGAAAGTTGGGGTTTCCCAAAGCCAACACAAACATGGGATTTCGCTATTGCACACAAAGGTGAGTTGAAAAGATAGGCACCCGAAGGCATGGCAAGAGTCAGCGACAAAACTCATGTGAGAAAAAAATTGGGGTTTCCAGAATGCAAGGAAGGGCGAGCTGGAAAGATCATAATTATAGTTGCTAGTTGTATAAAAATGATTATAATAATAAAGAAGAATCATAATTTCTAGTTGTATAAGTAAAAATTCAACAACAGTTGACTACTCAAACCCATATAAAAGACATATTGTGTTTATAACCTCATATCATATGATAAAGTATAAGAGTTCATTGGTCCTAGGGTACATTTCATAGGCTAGTGATCTAAGGGAAATAAACCCTAGTGATTTTGATGGACCACTATATAGTAGAATTTCAGGGCCCATCTTACAACTTATGTGGTTTATTTTGTGCCCTAAGAGATTAATGCCTACATAAACCATATGTATTCAATTCATGTGTCACAAATATCCATATTTGGTGGGATTGACACATTGCTGCCATAACATGTTGGTGTCATAGAAAAATAAGTAGTAGATATTTGACCCAACACTATATATGTAATAAGAGAACCATGTATATCAATGAAGAATTACAAATGTCAATATTGCAATTCAGTGAGGGTTTCTGAAGTAGTATTAACCAGGGTTAGTACCCTTCTTGATGAAAACATTTAAAAATAATAATTTGGTGATTAAAAGTGGTGAGCTCTCTGCTTGAGTGAAATGAAGACCTTTTTCGGGCTGTAGAAACCTTAGCTAATATGAGACATTGCTTGTTTGTTTTTGGCGAAGTTTCATAGTTTGCAAATGTGAAAATACAAACAACGACTATTTATTCCATGAGTAATGACAACTATACTTAGTTTTTAATCTAGTTACCTCATTTTTATGATGAGGTTCTTCATGAGATGAGAAAGAATAGAAATGGTGCATGACTACATTTCTAGAGGAGTAAAAATTGGTAGTACCAAATTTGTTGATTGAGACAATGTCAATGATATGTGCGAGCTTTGTTTCTAATATTGATGGTACACTTGGGGAATCCTCTATTGGAATAAGGAATTTGATAGGAGTATTATCACATTTATCACTTGGAGAGACCTTAAGAAGTATTGGAGTTAAGACTAAAAGTATTGAGACATTAATTGAATTGCATAATATGACTGGAGCTTTTGCTAGAAATATTAATCACTTGTTTGCAGTTGTTGATATAACAGTTTTGGAAAATACTTTAAGGGATTTTTATTTACCGTATGAGAGTTATATACATAGGTATGGTGAATTGGAACATGTAATTCTTTTGGCTGAGACTGTTTCCCTAAACTTGAGAGGAGTTTTTCCTCATGGTGTGGGTGTTCAAGGAGTTTAGCTTAGTGAGACAGTAAGGAGGATGGAAGAATTTATTCCACAAGTGACTTCCTTACTTGAAGTAGCTATTGAGAGGTGCATAAGTTTCACAGGGATTTTTTAAGCAAAGGCACTTATTCATACATTATATGATACAATGCTTCAGTACCTAGCAATACTACATGAAACATTAAGATCATTACAGTTTGTATATGGGATTGATCATTCTGCACAGAATGATGCTATTGGAATAAGAAAGGAGTCTAGAATTTAACTAAAGTGTCGAGAACATATATTTTTCTTTGAGTTACTTGGTAAACTAGTAACATAATGGAAGACAATGTCAACAATGGAAAAATGAAGTTCTGGATAGGACTTTTGTTTTTCAGAGTCTCAAGCTTCTGGACATAGTTCCTCCAACTGTTTTGCAAGAAAGTGTGCCTCATTTATATAGGAAAGATGACATGGATGAAGGAGGAGATATGACTTCCCATGTAGTTGGAATTTCCATGGGCCCTAAATCAGAACCTCCATCCTATATTAGAACCCCAAAATCACGTCCAAAGAATCGCTCTTGCATAAACAAACCATTTTGACATATAAAATTACCCTAGAAAAATTAAAATGTAGAGGTTCTCATTGAGTTTGCAGGTAGCATTGTTGGTGGGCTCATGTTCTCACAGAGGTTATCACCAGTAATCCCTTTTTCTATGGCCAGATAGGGCCTCCTCTATGGTGGGCTCATGTGGGAATGATGGTGGACAACCTACATCCTTGTTGCAGTAATCGCTTGGGCTATGGCTGGATAGGGCCTCCTCGATGGTGGGATCATGTGGGAACGATGGTGGTCCTTTCTCCTTGTTGCAGTAATGTCTTGTTCTATGGTCGGATAGGGCCTCCTCAGTGGTGGGTTCTTGTCTCCATGTTGCATTCTCGAGTGAGAACGTGTGGATATCTTCAAAAAAAGTGAGTGAGCGTGAATTTGTCTCTCTATTTTGGTTTTGTTACATTTTTTTTTTGTTATTTGTTATTTGTTATTATATATTATATAATAATATAATATATATATTATTAAATTAAATTTATAAATTGAATTAAATTAATTTGATTATTCAATTAAATTTATTGGAATTTTATAAAATGAAAATTATTCCCTTTTACCATTACATTTTACCATATGTTATAAAATGATTTTATCATAGATATTATAAAATGATTTTACCATAGATTTATGACACCCTTTATTGACATAACCCTTATCTCATAATCCCTATAAATTTACCCATATAAGATGACGATGATGATGATGACAATGATGATGTGGAGGATGAGGAGGACAATGACAATGTTGATTATGGTGATAAAAATGACGATGACGACCACAATGATGATGATGAGAAGGATGACGATGATGATGATGACTATGACAACAATGTTAATGATGATGATGATGAAAATGATGATGAGAACAACAACGACAACGACAACGATGATTATGAAAGTGGAGGCTTCGTTACATATCACTCCTGAGCATAAGGGAAAGATAAGTGATACATGAAGAGAAAGTAGATGAACGAGATGTAAAAATGACAACACATGATCAAGAGATCATGAATATTTTTGTACCCCGACAGTCTAATGCAAGAGCATCAACCCCCCCAAGTCAAAATTTGAAATTTGAACCTTCTAGAGGTGGATGTGGCCTTGAGGATATGAGGATATGTGGCCTTGGGGAGGCCCCTAAATAATGTAATACCAGGCAAGGCAAGTGTGTAGGTTAGCCGAGAGGCGATCAGGACCATCGAGGCCATAGTGTAGTTCAAGCTCAAATAGATAATGAATTTTTGTAATTATGTATTATGGTGCATTTTATTTCATGCGTGATTGTGTGCGTAATTATTTTTGGATGTAAATGTGAGACATAGGCCATCTATCATAGTTGCAACTTCGAGATACTTTGAAATGATCATATTCTAGTACGGTGAATGATAGACTGCTGATCACATAATGGATCGACGACGATATAGGCTTTTGCATGAAAAACGATGAGGGAATTAGCTTAAGTCAATCTCTTGAAATAAGAGCATGTGCGGGATTAGAAATGCATGCTTCAGTATAAGGTGGATTTTTGGGGTCCCATGTCTTGAGATCCGAGTCAAGATTCAACCCCCCCGAAATGATTTGGATCGTCCATCAACAAAATAAACCTACGGTGGATAGTTAAGAACCTTTTGGATTACCATGCAGTCATAACTTATGGTCATTCATAAATTTAGACTGAGGTTCGAATTTATGGAACATATGAGTAGAGGATCGATGCTTGGGGAGCACAGATTTGTGCAAAGGAGATTGAAAATGACACCATGGTACTTTTGAATGAATTTGAGGTTGCTACAAGGATTGTTACAATCGATTATATGGTCCCATAACCCACAGGTTCGATGATTTGAAGGACACCCAGTTCTCGTCTTCATCACATAATAGATATGTTTAAGGCTTAAAAAAAACAAAGTATTAATGATTTAGTAGGGCCTTTCAATGTTTTACTAGAATGTCATATTTACTCCCAACATCATGTGAGGGGTTTTTGAGGAATTGTTGGAACAAAATATTGGAAAACTACAAATATGGGTCTTAGGTGGCTTGAGGATAAGCTTTATTTTAGTATGGATATATAAAGATATTGGTTTCCCATAAAGTGGTTCGAGGACAAACCTGCTTTGAAAGGAGATGTGTAAAGAACCTAGTTTCCTATCCTTAGGAAATAAGCAAATAATGAATGTGAGGACAAGTCTCTTCTAAATAACATGTTGCACTTATAGGGTCACATCCAATGGAGGTAAAACTCATTGTTTTCTTATGCATTAAATTTGAGTGGGAATTTTAATAGTTCCTTTATGTCATCATTTGATTCACCTCTTCTGACAATTTAATTCCCTTTTTATTTTATTTTTTGGTATTTTTAAATGCATTTTTTGGTAAGTACCTTATGTTGGTTAGGAGTAGGTTAGGTTGGTTGATGGGTTAGGTAGGTTAAGTCATTTTTAATAAGAAAAACAATAAACTAGTAGGACACCATTAGGTGTGATGAACCCCCTAAAATGAAAGTGAAATGTATGATAGATTGTGAAGTTACTCGTCCCATGTGTTGTAAATTATTAATGTTGGGGACTGCTAACTAGTCTTTTTTAGATATGGGTTGTAGTGTTATGGATCTCTTCATTACAATTTAACTACAATAACTTGTTCAATTAACTATTCATTCATGTTATGTGTGTCATATATTCTTCCCCCTTTTCGGTGAGTCGAAATGTTCAAATTGTTAAAGCCATTTAATTTGTTTATGTGGATTAGGTAGGTTGGTTTAGAGGGTTAAGTGGGTTAGGTTGGATAGGTTTGTGGATTAGGTGGGATAGTTTTTTGGATTAGGTGGGCTAGGTATGTCTATTAAGTAGGTCAATGGTCGGTTATGTAGGTTGTGGGTCAAAGGGGTACATTGTGTAGGTTAGGAGTAGGTTAGGTTGGTTGGTGGGTTAGGTAGGTTAAGTCATTTTTATTAATAAAAGAAATACACTTGTAGGACACCATTAGGTGTGATGAACCCCCTAAAATGGAAGTGAAATATATGATAGAATGTGCAATTACTCATCCCATGTGTTGTGAATTATTAACGTTGGGGATTGCTAACTAGTCTTTGTTAGATATGGGTTGTAGTGTTATGGATCTCATCATTACAATTTAACTACAAGAACTTGCTCAATTAACTATTCATTCATGTTATGTTTTCCATATATTCTTCCCCCTTTTCGGTGAGTTGAAATGTTCAAATTGTTAAAGCCCATTAATTTTTTTATGTGGATTAGGTAGGTTGGTTTAGAGGGTTAAGTGGGTTAGGTAGGATAGGTTTGTGGATTAGGTGGGACAGGTTTGTGTATTAGGTGGGGTAGTTATTTTTATTAAGTAGGTCAGTGGTCGCTTATGTAGGTTGTGGGTCAAAGGGGTACATTGTGTAAGTTATTGGGGTAAGTACCTTATGTGAGTTAATGAAGTAGGTTAGGTTGGTTGATGGGTTGGGTAGGTTAAATAATTTTTCATAAGAATAACAATAAACCAACAGGAAACCATTAGGTGTGGTGATCCCCCTAAAATGGAAGTGAAATATATGATAGAATGTGCAATTACTCATCCCATGTGTTGTGAATTATTAACATTGGGGAATGCTAACTAGTCTTTGTTAGATATGGGTTGCAGTGTTATGGGTCTCATCATTACAATTTACCTACAAAAAATTTCTCAATTAACTATTCATTCATGTTAGGTGTGTCATATATTCCCCCTAGAAAAACATTCTTTGTAGAGATAAGAGTCTTGAAATCTATCAAGATCCTACCAATCAAATGATGCTTGGGACATAAGGGCTTGTCAAAGTTCATTTGCTAGCTTATAAGTCAGTTCAGAATTTGCATGTGAGATAGCACTATCATTCAATAGTCAAATTGTTACATTTCATTGTCATGCATCATGTGTGAGGGCTTGAGCTACCACAAAGGAAACATACCAATAATATTTGTCTTATGAACAAGATACGGTACTATCCATTTTGAGGTTTGGCATAGAGATTGTTCTTATAGACTACACTACATTTCACCATATAATCCCTACATAAGCCCTACACTCCTTGCAAACCATGTAACATCATTCAAAGAAATATTCATGACCTCTAAGCCCCATTCTTTTAAAATTTGTTCAAGACGCATGTCCCCACATCTAGTACTGCAAGGGCATGCAATAAAATAAAAAAACAAGAACTTGATAAATTGCACAAGCTTAATTAGTTATGTCATGCCTTTATTTTTTTCTTTCATCTAAGTACTTTTTTTCTCCATAAAGAATACTTTTTTGTGCCATGCCAAGATGATGATGTCAACGTTGGCCCCATTCACATGTCATTGTTGCTTGTGTCTAGTCCTAGTACAATTTTTGTTGCTTGTTCCTTGTTCCTTGTTCCTTGTTCATTGTTCCTTTTTCCTTGTTACTCATTCCTTAACCATGGTGTAGTCCCCAAGATCCATTATTTTTGTACAAAAAATAATAATGGCATAAAATGTCCCACACAAAGACCAAATATTTCCTACATAAGTCTTTTGTCTTTTTTCAAGAACTATGTAATGAATCTCAATTCTAATAAGATTCAAATAGGAACTAAGAACCTTATGTTCTTTCCTTAACCATGGGTGACATAAAAATATCATTCAATAGTCAAATTTTTACATTTCATTGTGATGAATCATGCGTATTGAGGGCTTGAGCCACCACAAAGGAAACATACAAAGAATATTTGTCTTATGAACAAGATATGATACTTTCCATTTTGAGGTTTGGCATAGAGATTGTTCATATAGACTACACTAAATTTCACCATATTATAATCCCTACACTCCTTTCAAACCATGTAACACCATTCAAATTAGACACATTCGCGTGACGAATTAGCTATACTATCGACGAACTTTTTTCGTCGATAGTATAACTAATTTGTCGCAAGATTATTTACATTTGTCTCTTTTACGACAATATCAAATGATGCTTGGATTTGTTTCATATTTGGATTATCAACTTGAAATTAAAATTTTCCAATTTGCAAGCTATTTGGACCTTGAGTCAAATACGAATGTGAAATTTGGAATCATTAACATATCTACTAGAAATTGTGTACTTTGAAAGAAAATCAGGGTTTCTGGTTTACATGATGAATTGATGATGGAATAAATTGGATGTGTGAGTCAAATTTGAGTTCAGAAACCTCCCATATAGTTAAGTCATGTGAATAGTCTATCCATGATAAATTTCAGTGCATACATAAACAATTTGAAAAAATTTCAGCGTTAGCCCCATTCACAGGTCACTGTTGCCCGTGTCTTGTCCTAGTACAAATTATGTTCCTTATTCCTTGATATGTGTTCCTAATTCCTTGATCCTTGTTCCTTGTTCATTGTTCCTCATTCCTTGACCATGGTGTAGTCCCCAAGATCCATTATTTTTGTAAAAAAATACTAATGGCATAAAATGTCCCACACAAAGACCAAATATCCGCTACATAAGAATTTTGTCTTTTTTCAAGGACTATGTAACGAATCTCAATTTTAAGACGATTCAAATAGGACCTAAGAAATGTATGTTATTTCCTTAACCATGGGTGACATAACACTATCATTATATAGTCAAATTGTTACATTTCATTGTGATGCATCATTTGTACTGAGGGCTTGAGCCACCACAAAAGAAACATACAAAGAATATTTGTCTTATGAAAAATATATGGTACTATCCATTTTGAGGTTTGGAATAGAGATTATTCATATAGAATAAACTACATTGCACCATATTATAATCCATACACTCCTTGAAAACCATGTAACAACATTCAAATTAGACACATTCTTGTGATGAATTAGCTATACTATTGACGAACTTTTTTCATCGATAGTATAGCTAATTCGTCGCAAGATTATTTACATTTGTCTCTCTTGCGACGATATAAAATGATGATTGGATTCATTTCATATTTGGTCTATAAACTTGAAATTAAAATTTGATACTTTGCAAGCTAGTTGGACCTTGAGTCAAATACGAATATGAAATTTGGAATCATTAACATATCTACTAGAAATTGTGTACTTTGAAAGAAAATCAGGGTTTATGGTTTACATGATGAATTGATGATGGAAGAAAGTGGGTGTGTGATTCAAATTTGATTCCATAAACCCTCCCATATCATTAATGCATCTAAATAGTCTATCCATGTCAAATTTGAATGCATACAGAAACAATTTGAAAAAATTTCAACGTTGGCCCCATTCACATGTCATTGTTGCTTGCCTCTAGTATTTTTATGGTGTTGATTAAGAAATCAATGACAAAGAGGGATTTTTCATCACAACTATGAAACATATACATTGTATATACATTAATGTAGAACTTGAAAGAAAAATTAAGAAACACTGACGAAAACTTAAAACTTGCATCAACCAAATTGTGTACTTTGAAAGAAAATTAGGGTTTATGGTTTACATGATGAATTGATGATGGAAGAAAGTGGGTGTGTGAGTCAAATTTGAGCCCATAACCCTCTCATATCATTAATTCATGTGAATAGTATATCCATGAAAAATTTCAGTGCATACATAAACAATTTGAAATTTTTTTAATGTTGGCCCCATTCACAGGTCACTGCTGCGCGTGTCTAGTCCTAGTACAATTGTTTTTCCTTGTTCCTTGTTTCGTGTTCCTCGTTCATTTATCCTTGTTCCTTATTCATTGTTCCTCATTCCTTGACCATGTTTTAGTCTCCAAGATCCATTATTTTTGTACAAAAAATGCTAATGGCATAAAATGTCCCACACAAAGACCAAATATCCACTACATAAGTCTTTTGTCTTTTTTCAAGGACTATCTAATGCATATCAATTCTAAGACGATTCAAATAGAACCTAAGAACCTTATGTTCTTTCATTATCCATGAGTTACATAACACTATCATTAAATAGTCAAATTGTTACATTTCATTGTGATGCATCATGCGTTCTGAGGGCTTGAGCCACCGCAAAGGAAACATACAAAGAATATTTGTCTTATGTTAGGGTCCTAACACACACATAGGTAGATCAATATATTCGAATGTAATAAAGGTCAATATTAATAAGGCATTTCAATAAAATGGAATAAGGTGGATGTAAGAAGACCTAATAGAAGCTTCTTCTTCTAGAAGGATCTTCCTCTAGATGCTTCTCTTGATAGACATATTTAGTATAAATAAGGGTCGAGGGTATGAAAATCCTATCTTGGAGATTATTGTAATAGAGCGTTGCTCGAATGGAGGTTTCCCCCTCAAAGGGGCCTCTGAACATTGTTTTCTGAATCAAAGTGCTATTTCTATTGTTATTCTTATATCATTTCTGTGTTAGTGTGGAGATTATGCTGGTTATATTACTGTTACTCTGCCATTCCTAGCATTTTATTTTTGTTCTGCATACTTTTTATATCTGGTATATTACAAGTGGTATCAGAGAACTTTCCTTGGCAGAAATTGTGGGAATTTTTTTCCAGGGTAGACACATATTCCGGCGTCTTTAAGCCATAGAGATCTTTCATTACATGCATAAACCCATGGCTGAGGGATTCATACACACAGGAAATACAAGTGGTTCTTAAGCGAACATCTATTGGACACCCTTGTAACCCATGTTGGTACCCCTTCGGGTGGTAGAGCATCAGACAACACTTGTGTATGGATTGGCCTAGATTTCCTGAAACCCTCTTTAGATAAACTGAGCGACTGCCTAACTACTATAGTGCTACCGAGAATAACACGCAGGAAGATACTCTCTAGTACCTTGGTAGTCGGGTAGTACGGCTAAGGGTATGGTCTATCCTCCTTAGTTAGTGCCCTGAGATATTGGGTCGAGTACTAATTTTGGACCCCGTACGTATATCAGAGAGGTATAGTACATGGCAAACCCTTATCTGTAGAACCCTTGAATACCTAACCCTTGGGGGATAGAAACATAAAAAAATTAAAATAGACAAGATCTATTGTCGCACAACTGTGTTCGGGTTGCCAAGTAAATAAAATTTCTTTTTGGTTAAGCATTTGGGGATTTCATTGTTGCAGTATTCTTCAGACCGGAGTATAACTCTGCAGGTGTAAAAAAAAAAAAAAAAGTCTGGAATTTTTTTCACCATTATTTGAGACCTATTCCATTGGATTCATCTCTTTTCCCTTATCACATTCATCCATATCATGTTTTGGAAAAAGTTTTGACCTCGCCTGGCCCTTTTCAGTTCACCCGTCCTCATGGCCCATACTCATAGCCAAGACCTAGAAGCTCACTTCAACACCTTGCAATCTGGTTTCCCCGAGACCCAAAAAGAAGTGAAACAACTCAGTGTTATTGTTGCCTCCATCGATACATCCAACAATACAACCATAAATACAACCATGCAGTCCTCAATGGAGGAATTCAAACAAGAACTAACCACCCATATTGAATCTATATTTGCATCACTCTACACCAAACTGAAGATCCCTACAGATGACCCTTTCTCTGATGCACCTCCAAAGACTGAAGGTGAACATTCCTCCCATTCCCATACCTTTTAGCCCCATCACTTTCAATGTGACCTACGCCTTCTGCGGGTGGATGTGACCAAATTTGATGGCTCGGACCCCACTGGTTGGGTAACCGAAATGGAACATTATTTCTCTTTATACGACATTACAGATGACTTGGCCAAACTCTGGTATGGTGTTCTCTATCTAGATCAAGAACATTGGAAATGGTGGCAACGGAGAAAAACATCCCATCAAGGGTATATTTCTTGGACCCAATTTGTGACTGAGATTTATGAACGCTTTGACACAGACACCAACCATTTGGTCCATTTGACAAAGTTGAATCAATTAGGAACAATAGAAGACTTCATAGCTTCCTTTGAGCGCCTAGATTTTCGAACAGAGGGCATGACTGATGCTTTCTTTCGAGAGTGTTTTATCAGTGGCCTCAAGGATGAGATTTGGGCCCATGTCCTCATGGCTCAACCCTCGAGTTGGGTGGAGGCTACTGAAAGAGATAAAGAAGCACACCAGGTTGTATCCTCTCAAAACCGAAAAACCTCCTTTATCCCTCGCCTTAAACTCATAAATCCCACTACTCCCTCCACCCCATTAAAGATCCAAAACTGACCAGGGCTAAAATGGTTGAACGCCAACTCAAAGGCCTTTGTTATAATTGTGATGACAAATATTTCTTGGGCCACAAGTGTAAGGAACAAAAGATTTTTATGGCCATCTCTAAGGATATTTCAGAAGAGGATGTTGAAACTCCCCTTGTGTCTGAGTCACCTGAAATCACTGACATAACTCCTCCCTCAGACCCTCCCGAAGTGGAATCGGTCATTTCCCTCAATGCTCTCACTGGCTTCTCCACTCCCCAAACCCTCAAGTTAATTGGTTACATCAAGCATCGGAAGTTCATCATTCTGGTTGATAGTGGAAGCACCCATAATTTTATTCATCGCTGCATTGCCCAATAAACTCATTGCTACATCCATGTCGTCAACAATTTCCAAATCATGATTGCCAATGGTGGTTCCATGAAATGTGGAGGGTGCTATGAAAATGTTTGTCTCCAAATTTGTGACTACCACCTAAAATCCCATATGTTTGCTATCGACATGGGTGGTTGTGACATTGTGTTGGGTGCAGACTAGCTAAGAACTCTGGGTCCCATTCTCATGGATTTTAAGGCATTAACCATGTAATTCAACTAGGAAGGCCACCAATATAAATTCCAATTCATCACTGTTGGTTCACCTAAGGTCATTAGTTCCCATCGCATGGAAAAGATGCTTAAAAAAGGTCATTCTGGTGTCATTTCCCAACTCCATGCCATACAAGCAACAGAGACACCCCCGGTGCCACAAGATCTTCAAGCCGTCCTTTCTAAAAATCAAATGGTATTTTCCACTCCCTAAGGAATCCTTCCTTCCCGCGGTGTTCATGATCATTCCATTCCCCTTGTACTCGGAATCCTTCCTCCCAATATCCATCCGTATCTCCACCCCTTTTCACAAAAAAATGAAATTGAGAAAATGGTCCAGGAACTCCTTAATGCAGGCGTTATCCTCCCTAGTACAAGCCCTTCCTCTTCTCCTGTAGTCATGGTCCTGAAGAAAGAAGGTTGTTGGAGAATGTATCCTGACTTTTGTGCCCTCAACAAACTGAACATTAAAGACAAATTTCCCATTCCTTTCATTGATGACCTCCTGGATGAATTGAGTGGCACCCAATTCTTTACTAAACTTGATCTTCACTTGGGCTATCACCAGATATGTATGAAAGAGGCAGACATTCCCAAGACAACTTTTCAAACTCATGAGGGCCACTATTATTGGCTTGTGTAATGCCCCCTCCACCTTCCAAAGCCTCATTAATCATGTCTTCCGTCCCTTTCTCCATTATTTTGTCTTAGTTTTCTTTGATGATATCCTCATCTATAGCAAAACCTAGACATACAATCTTACTCATGTGGATCGAGTTCTCCATCTACTCTCTCAGCACCAACTTTTCCTGAAACAATCTAAATTTTCTTTTGGTGCCTTAGAAGTAGAATACTTGGGTCACCTGGTTGGCAAGGATGGCGTCAGGGTGGATTTGAAAAAGATTGAAGCTATGCAAGACTGGCCGCACCCAAAGACTCTCAAAAGCTTGCATGGATTTCTGAGCTTAACAGGGTATTATCGCAAGTTTGTTAAGAATTATGGAAAGATTGCAACACCTCTCACTGCTCTACTAAAAAAGAACTCTTTCACTTGGACTCCAGCCACTGCTCAAGCTTTTCAAACCTTGAATATGGCCATGTGCACCACTCCAGTTCTAGCCCTTCCTAATTTCACAAAGACCTTTGTGTTGGAATGTGATTCCTCAGGGAAAGGAATCGGTGATGTCCTTATGCAAGAGGGTCGACCTTTGGCCTTCACCAGCAAGCAACTATCTGAAAGGAATCTGGGAAAACCCATTTATGAAAAGAAAATGTTGGCTATTATGCATGTCGTTGATCTCTGGCACCCTTATCTCTTGGGAAAACTTTTCCAAATTAAGACAGACCATCAAAGCCTCAAGTACTTTCTGGAACAATGCATTTCCTCCCTGGAGCAACAAAAATGGGTGACTAAGCTCTTTGGATATGATTATGAGATCATTTACAAGAAGGGAAAAGACAATGTGGTGGCAGATGCACTATCCCAAAAATATGAAGAAGAAGGATCCCTTTTTTCTCTTTCCTTCATTGTACCAGATTGGCTCCAAGCTGTGCGCAAGGAATGGCTACAAGATCCCAAAAGTTTGCATCTGATCCAACAATTGCATACCGATGCTCCATCTCCCCCAGGGTACTCTTGGCTCTAGGATGAGATTTGATACAAAGGTCATTTTTATTTAAGAAAACAATCAAAGCTTAAATCCATGGTACTTTCTAAGCTTCATGCTACACCCACAGTGGGGCACTTCGGGTTCACCAAAACCTATGACAGGGTCAAACATTCCTTTTTCTGGGATGGTATGAAATAGTACATCTATAATTTTATCGCTGAATGTGAGGTGTGTCAATGAAACAAGGGAGAAACAATCAAATCTCCAGGCACACTACAACCGTTTCGATTCCACCTGCTATTTGGAAGGATATCTCTATTGACTTTATTACCGGATTACCCAAATTGGGAAATAAATTAGTCATAATGGTGGTTGTGGATCGCCTTTCCAAGTATGCTCATTTATGCACTCTTCAACACCCATTTATTACATCCACGGTGGCTCAAATTTTCATGGACAAGGTCTTCAAGCTTCATAGCATGCCACACTCTATTGTTTTTGATCGTGACCCAACTTTCACAAGCAATTTTTGGAAATAACTGTTTAAGCTATAGGGCAACCAATTGCATCTTAGCACAGCTTATCATCCCCAGACTAATGGTCAAACAGAAGTTGTCAACAAGTGTTTGGAAACATATTTGAGGTGTTTTTCCTCTGAAAAGCAAAATCAGTGGGCTTAATGGTTACCCCTAGTTGAATGGTGGTACAACACTTCCTACCATACAGCTACACACATGACTCCTTTTGAAGCTGTATATGGACAGAAGCCACCTTCAGTTCTCTCATACTTACTGGGTACCTCGAAGGTCCAGGCGGCTGACCAAACACTTACAGTTTGAGAGGATATTATTTGTACCCTTAAAGAGAACTTGGTCATGGAACAAAATCACATGAAGAAACAAGCAGATCAAGGTTTCTCTGAACGTCAATTTGTAGAAGGGGTTTAGGTGTTTCTGTGACTACAACCATACAAGAAAACTTCCCTCAAGGCCGAGGATTGCCAGAAGCTAGCACCCAAATTTTATGGTCCTCATACAATTCTCAAGCGTGTGGGACAAGTCACCTATCAGTTAGCTCTGCCCAGTCAGTCGAAGCTACATCCTATTTTTCATGTTTCATGCTTAAAGAAGGTGATTAGAACTAGGTGCCAAATTCAAACCAACCTTCCCGAGTTAGTTGAAGAAGGATCCATTTGGCTACAACCAGAAGTAGTTTTGGACCAACATGAGCATCGCCTGCGCCAGAGAACCATCAAGGAAGTGCTAATCCAATGGAAAGATACAACTCCAACAGATGCCACTTGGGAACCAACTACCATTCTGCAACAGTTTCCACATCTCAAGCCTTGAGGACAAGATTGTTTTTAAGGGGGCGGACATGTTAGGGTCCTAACCCACACATAGGTAGTTCAATATATTCGGATGTAATAAAGGTCAATATTAATAAGGCATTTCAATAAAATAGAATAAGGCGGATGTAAGAAGACCTAATAGAAGCTTCCGCTTCTAGAAGGATCTTCCTCTAGATGCTTCTCTTGATAGACATATTTAGTATAACTAAGGGTCGAGGGTATGAAAACCCTAGCTTCGAGACTATTGTAACAGAGCACTGCTTGACTGGAGGTTGCCCCCTTGAAGAGGCATGTGAACATTGCTTTCTGAATCAAAGTGTTATTTCTGATGTTATTCTTATATCATTTCTGTGTTATTGTGGAGATTATGTTGGTTATATTACTGTAATTCTGTCATTCCTAGCATTTTATTTCTGTTCTACATACTTTTTATATCTGGTATATTACATCTTATAAACAAGATATGGTACTATCCATTTTGAATTTTGGCATAGAGATTTTTCATATAGACTACACTACATTGCACCATATTATAAGCCCTACACTCCTTGCAAACCATGTAACACCATTCAAATTAGACACATTCTTGCGACGAATTAGCTATACTATCGATGGATGTTTTTCGTCGATAGTATAGCTAATTCGTCGCAAGATTATTTAGATTTGTCTCTCTTGTGACGATATCAAATTATGCTTGGATTCATTTCATATTTGTTTTATCAACTTGAAATTAAAATTTGATACTTTGCAAGCTAGTTGGACCTTGAGTCAAATACAAATATGCATTTTGGAATAATTAACATATATACTAGAAATTGTGTACTTTGAAAGAAAATCAGGGTTTCTCGTTTAGATGATGAATTGATGTTGGAAGAAAGTGAGTGTGTGAGTCAAATTTGAGTCCATAAACCCTCTAATATTGTTAAGGCATGTGAATAGTCTATACATGTCAAATTTGAATGCATACATAAATAGTTTGAAAAAATTTCAACGTTGGCCCCATTCACATGTCATTGTTGCCCGCCTCTAGTATTTTTATGGTTTTGATTAAGAAATCAACGAAAAAGAGGGATTTTTCATCACAACTATGAAACATATACACTTTATATACATTAATGTAGAACCTGAAACAAAAATGAAGAAAGACTGACAAAAACTGAAAACTTGCATCGACCAAATTGTGTACTTTGAAAGAAAATTAGGGTTTATGGTTTACATGATGAATTAATGATGGAATAAAGTGGGTGTGTGAGTCACATTTGAGCTCATAAACCCTCCCATATCATTAATTAATGTGAATATTATATCCATGACAAATTTCAGTGCATACATAACAATTTGAAAACATTTCAATGTTGGCCCCATTCACAAGTCACTGTTACCTGTGTCTAGTCCTAGTACAAGTTATGTTCTTAGTTCCTTGTTTCGTGTTCCTCATTCCTTGATCCTTGTTCCTTGTTAATTGTTCCTCATTCCTTGACCATGGTGTAGTCCCTAATATCCATTATGTTTTTACAAAAAATACTAATGGCATAAAATGTCCCACACAAAGACCAAATATCCGCTACATAAGTCTTTTGTATTTTTTCAAGGACTATCTAACGAATCTCAATTATAAGACGATTCAAATAGGACCTAAGAACCTTATTTTATTTCCTTAACCATGGGTGACATAACACTATCATTAAATAGTAAATTTGTTACATTTCATTATGATGCATCATGCGTACTAAGGGCTTGAGCCACCACAAAGGAAACATACAAAGAATATTTGTCTTACGAAGAAGATATGGTACTATCCATTTTGAGGTTTGGCATAGAGATTTTTCATATATACTACACTACATTTCACCATATTATAAGCCCTACACTCCTTGAAAACCATGTAACACCATTCAAATTAGACACATTCTTGCGACGAATTAGTTATACTATTGATGGACTTTTTTCATCGATAGTATAACTAATTCGTCGCAAGATTATTTACATTCGTCTCTCTTGTGACAATATCAAATGATGATAATTGGATTCATTTAATATTTGACTTATCAACTTGAAATTAAAATTTGATACTTTGCAAGCTAGCTAGACCTTGAGTCAAATACGAATATGAAATTTGGAATCATTAACATATCTACTAGAAATTGTCTACTTTGAAATAAAATTATGGTTTATGGTTTACATGATGAATTGATGATGGATTAAAGTGGGTGTGTGAATAAAATTCGAGTCCAGAAACACTCCCATATCATTAAGGCATGTGAATAGTCTATCCATGACAAATTTCAGTGCATACATAAATTGTTTGAAAAAAATTCAACGTTGGCCCCCTTCATAGGTCACTATTGTCGGTGTCTAGTCCTCATACAATTTTTGTTCCTTATTCATTGTATAATTAATTTGACATTACACATTTCCCAACATCTAGTACTGCAAGGGAGTATTTTTATGGTGTTGATTAAGCAATCAACGAAAGAGAGGGATTTTTCATCAGTACAACTATGACATTGATACATTGTATATACATTAATGTAGAACCTGAAAGAAAAATTAAGAAAGAATGATGCAAACTTAAAACTTGCATCAACCAAATTGTGTACTTTGAAAGAAAATTAGGGTTTCAAAAAAAATTCTATAGAAATGAAAAACATGTTCGTTGAAACTTCGTTGATGCAATACTGTGACAACAATATTGATGAAATCTTATACGATCATGATGGTATAAAAATGAAAGAGTTTCTCATGAACAAGGCCAACCATATGAAGGTGGAAGATCATACGGCCCCTCCCCTCCCCCTCACATCACTCTCAATTGATCCCCAAAACCCAATTTATAAAATAGAAAATAATCGAAAGCAACATCCTATTAAGATTCATGCATAGAAACGACAAAAACAAAAATTAATGAAGGTACATGAAATTATGTGTTTCTAAATGATATTTTTAGTCTACCACGTACTTTAGTATATTGGCAACTATTTTTAGGTTTCACATAATAATTAAACAACATGTAACATAGGATATAAAAACTTCACATAAAACTTAAAAACATGTAATTAACCCATGACATTATAAGTAAATTATTTTAAGAGAATAATTCATACAAATTAAAATATTATATAGTCACATACCTAATCCAACCTCAAAAACATCTGTGTAATAATTCTTATTCTTTATATTGATCTTCTTCATCGAACTCGACATATGTATCATCGTCCGATTCAGAAATTATGTTGAAATGATTGATGATATCATCATCGTCATCAATGTCATTTTCGAGCATATTTTCATTCACATCATCATCAAGAATTGCAATATTGTCTCCTATGACTGGATCATGATATTCTTCATCTTCTTCATATGTCGACCCTCCATGATATTCCATCTCTGTATGATCTATCGAATTATCATCTTGATCTTCAATATCATGTTCTTCCTATAAATGAGTATACTTAATTGTCCTTCCTCTTGGATCATATCTAACAACAAATGACCAATCCCTTTCACATGGAACATTTCAGTAAAAAACCTGGTCACATTGTCTTGGAAAAACATAGCGATCATGTACTCTTTCAAACGCCATTTTTCTAATCATTGGAAATCCATTGGCATGTTGAATAATATTTCTTTCCTCATCGCGTTCATGAATTCGTAACCTATACCATTTTACATCGAACATAACTAATTTGAAGGAATTAAAGTCACACTCAAGTATATCATTTAAATACCCATAGTATCTATTTTTAGATTCTCAAGGATGTTTGTCACTCCTAGAGGAAACATTAGTGACCTGGAATACTACAATTATCCCACTATCAGAAGTTTTCCCGGTTTCATCCAATTGTTTGATGCGAAATTTATGACCATTGCACCACATAGCCTTGTGGTGTTTCAACTTCAATATGTCAGATATGTAAAAGATGCATTGTCAATTAATAAATTAACATATATTTATATAACTTAGAAAGTATTTGAAAAATGCAGTACACATGTCGTCACATTAATATAATATAAAATAATTGAATAAAATGGGTGAATTTTCTTAACTGTCCATCTTTGAAACGACATGCTAAATTAATTTCCCTCTGCGTAACATTGACATCTTCGTTATGACAAGCTTCTCTAACCAATTCAGACATTCGTTTCCATGATAACCTACCTCCATTATGTTGTTTACATCTTTCAATCCATAAATTCATCTAGTTAAGATTATTTGCAATGTATAAATGCAGTGCATCCCACTCTTGAGAAATTGAATAAAAAAACCATAATTCACCAATATTAAATATTAGTTATAACGTCCAATATGCAGGTAATTATAAATATTAATAAATTATGAAATAAATTATATTAATATATTAATGAGTATGATCATATACATAAAAAATGAAACTTTATATGTATTAATAATATAATTTTTCACAATTATTAATATATTGCCTCTCATTTTTTTTCATTCTACCTTTCCCCGACAGATGCTCCCGATCTTCAAATGTTTTTATGGAGTTCACATCCCAAATGTGATCCACTACATGCATAGTTGGCACTGCTAATTTAGGAAGATACTAACTAATATACGCCATGGATTGATATACCATATATACCTCCACCATAGAACCCTCAGGATGTGCTCTTTGTCTAACCAACGACTTCAATGATTTCAAGTGCCTCTCCACCATCCACATTGACCTTGTGTGAACATGTCCAAAAATTTCAATCTCCAGAACTTGGTGTATGAGGTAGTGTTCTTGCGCATTGAAAAATGTTGGAGGTATATACGTTTGCATTTCACACATTAGATGAGGAATTTCTCTCTTCCAATACTTTATATCATCTTCATGGATTTCTTTCAATGAAAATCATCTACATGAGATCACGACACAAGAAAATAACATGTTTCAACATAACATAATATAATATATTACATTACAAGTAAAACACATGTCATTAAGTACAACAATAATTTGAAAGAACATTTTGCATATAAATCACAACTACTTACCTCGTGTATTTTCCAAGATCATATATAACTTGTTTAACGTTGTTGTCAAATTCGTTTGGGAGAGATAGCAGTAGAACATGTTGTAACAAAAAAATGAATCGTTATTTGTTTCGACCAAAGTAGACAAGAAAAAAAATAAAAAATGTATAAGGAAAATATATCTAAATATGTATACCAAAATTATTACCTTAATGAAGGTATGCCAATCATGTGTTTTTACCCCACCAAATTCACCTTTCTTCATTAAGATATTATTTATGTTTGAAGCAAAACCCATGGTAAATTTAAGTCTTTGAATGACCTCTTTTACATAATTGCTTTGTTTCTTTGTTAATAACCATGGAAGGTTATTTAGGTCTAGTACTCCATCTGATCTATTTGAATATCGGATCACACTTCGCATTGCATGATTGGATTCCTAAATGTCAGTACAAATTTCGACAATTTTTTCTTTGTCCCTCCTACCATCTATGATTTACCATAACCCTTCAATCACATTCTTCTCGATATGCATTGTATCAAACAAATGATCTATTTTTGGCTCCTCATAGTAGGGAAACCTCATGAATTGAGTGGGATAACATTTCATTCCTCGTGGAAGCCCATTATTAATACCTTCATGATGATTGTAGACTTCTTGAAGCATAAAATAAATCACAAAAATAATGATCAAATACAGTAAAATCAATTCAATAATTAAAATAAACATTCAAAAAATTACATGATCTATGATACATTATGAAATTGAGTACCTTGACGATTTCTATTATATTCCAACCTCCATAGGTGAGGTGTCATTCTTCGTGGTTTTAAACCGGTCTCTTCTTTCCCATTGAAAATATGTTTTTCAGTAGTATGATACCTATGGTTCTTAGGAAGAAGGTGCCTATACTCATCAAACACCATCTTTCCTAAACTTTTTGAATGAAGATACTTCATCTTAGGGCCACAAACTGGACATGCAAATTTACCCTTTTTTGTAAGACCTGCAACAAATGGATTAATGTCAATTATACGATGAGATTATTTAAAAATTAAACATGCACCATGATAGCATTAAAACATTATATAGTATTAAAGAGCAATATTAGAATGCTACATACCACAAAAATGTGTTAGTCCAGGGGAATCATGAATTGTCCATAAATGTATTCCACGGAATTTAAATTTCTTCTCCCCGATTGGTTTGCGTATGTCATACATTGTGATGCCAACCCATAAATTTAGTAGCTCGTCGATAAGAGGCTCGATATATACATTCATATATTTAACTTGGTACTTACCTAATTGTTTGAAATTACACACAATTACTATAGGAATGATATCATGTAATATATATAAGTAAATAAATAAACAAAATATATTATGCAAAAATTCAAGAAAATGAAAATGTTACACTCAGAAAATTAATGTAAGCAAATATTTGGAACAATCATTGTCAAAATTATGTGCTCCCTCTTTATTGACATCCAAGGAGGAATGTTATTGTTGATAAAAAAAATAGGCCACACTGAGTAAATAGACCTAATCTCTTCGAATGGATTAACACTGTCAGCTTCCAATGAAAGCCTAACATTACGAGGTTCATCTTTGAAATCTGCCCATTTTTCCTCAATTTCCCTAAATGCAGAACCATCAACAGGCATTCAAAGAACACCATCTCCACTTCTGTTACGTTCATGGTAATCCATAAATTGTGATATTATTTCACACCCGAACAATCGCTTCAAACGTGGAATTATGGGAATATGACGAACAACCTTTCGAGGCACCCTTTGTGTTACTTGATTGGTTCGATATCTACTGATAAGACATTGCAAACATTCTATTTTTGAAACATGTTGTCCATAATATATAATATGGTCATTAGGACATGCATCTATAGTTTGATAATCCATTCCAATGTCTTTCATAATGGCATGCAAACCTCGATATGTGCGAGGTAAAATATTTGATGATGGTAACAAAAATTCACCTAACAATCTACAACATAACAAATAACTAGTTAATGTAATAATATAAATCATAAAAATTGCATTCTTATTTTACAAATTAATTAACACTAAAAAAAATAGAAAAAAACCAACATTTATGTATAATATGAGATGAAACATATTACATACCTTAGGATCTGTGTCATACAAGTGTTTGACAAATTATTCATAACCTTTAAGTTCACTAGCAATAATGTAGAGGAGAGAAGATTTGCTCTTGATCCTTCATAAAGTCATTTATTTGCCTTTTCTAATAGAGGTTCATCATAAATACCAGTATTGTCCCCATCCTCATCCGACTGCAAAAACAAATCTTGGATCATTTGATTTGTCCCATCATCTTCTTCCATGGGATCATTAACTTGAGTTGTCCCATCATATTCTTCCATGAGATCCTTATTTTATTGGTCATGATGTTCCTCATCCTGTACAACATCATTTCTACTAATACTTGGTGGAATGTTTTGTGGAAAGTTAGAGGGAAACTCTAACTTTATAATTACAAAAAATCATGCAAAATTAGTGTATACTATAACAAACATTCAAACAATATATATACATATATATAATTTTATATAAAATTGACAAAATAAAAAAAGACAATGAATATATAGCTAATTACCATGGGACAATATTCATTCGATCTGCCATCAATGTGCCCATATTTCTTACAATGTTTTGTAGTTGTTGCTATTAAAATTCTTACGGGACATATGAGGAAACATTTTTGGCAGGGGAAATAACATCTACCATCACCCTTTTCACCTGATTTAAATTTTTCCCCACCTCTAACTATATTCTACGACATTCTTCCGCACAACTTCCGCACAAAAATACCCTTTCCGAACCATCGTTGTTATAGCAATATTGTCGCAACATCTTTAAATTGTCAAATATTTATAGGTCAATTTAGGTCACCGTCGTCACAATTGGGACAACCGTGACCTAAATATTTCTTTTTCTTTACCTATTTATTTGTTATATTTAGGTCACTTTGTCGAACACGGGAATGGTTATAACGGTCAAGTCAAAGTTCGTCACTCTTGTGACTAACTTTCACTATATCAATTTAGACTTTGTTAAAATACATAATGGTCAATAGTGAGTGTCGCTCTTGTGATGAAAACACAAGTTTGTCGAAATTGAGGTAGTAGTCCACCATCTTGATTATCGTTGCAAAATACAAGAAATTTTTCTTTCGTCGATAGAGCGACGAATATGGGGTGGATTTAGATAAAAATTAAAAAAATTAACTTTTTATCTTGAATTTTGTGACGAAAGAGTACTTTCGTCACAAGTAGTCATCGCAATTTTTTCAATCTGTAGTAGTGGTCCATCCTCATCCGTGTGTTGGCTTAGGAAATCGAACTGAGCTATTGAATAATTAGCCACAGTATATTTGGCTATAGTAGTCACTAGTGTGATTCATCTGTGACTTGAGGCCTGCATGTATGAGATGCATTGGCTTGTGTCTAGCGTTGCTCACAGCTGAGAGTCCTGAGTGTTCCAGCATTGAGATTCTGGACCAGTTGCATTGGATCCCAAATAAGGAGAAGGAATTCTTGAGGGACTACATGGTAGAGAAGGGCGGAGGTCTGTTCTCTCGGGTGGTGCAAGCTGGGTAGAAGAGAGTTGGGTACTTGGATCGCTGTGAGAGATGGGAAGCTTGTGAGAGCTTGAGAGCTGACTATTTTAGGAAACCTCTGAGAGATGACTAGTTTGGGAACCCAAGTATGTTGGGTATGTGTTATACTCTTTGCACGAGTAGTAGTGTCTGAGCATCTGCGTCGGGTGCGTAGGGGTTCGGGGGCAGCGCCCTCGATTTTTTTTTTCGGGACGACATATTTCCGCTGGGATGACATATTTCCGGGACGACATATTACCGGGATGACATATTTCTAGGACCACATGATATTAGGTGGTTTTTCAACACGTGTTTTTTTGCCGATGGTTTTCTATTTCCGGTTAAGGAATTAGGGTTTTGGAATAATCCAGGTCATTGGGTTAGGGTTTTGGATGCCGCTGGCTCCTATATGTATATTGTATTGCAAATAATGTAACACAATGTATGAATATAATATATGTTGGTTTTTCCCAGTTTGGGTTTCCAGGTGAAAAATCTCTATGTAATGTTTGTATTTGCCATTGTATCTTTTTTGTTCTTTTATGAATATCAGTTTGTAGTATATATTGTACAAGATTAGAATTTACAAAGTACACTCTGGAACCGTCCTTGTGGATTCATAGCCTTGGCTTGGGGGTGACACTGCTATTGAGATTTGGAGCAGGGGTGTCTATGGTTGGGTGGAACGTCCTTGGTATGAAGCTAGTTTGTGTCATCTTTCATAAATATAAGTGCTCTCTGTTACGATATCATTTGCATGTATATGAATGTATTCCACTGTATATTTAATTATCCTTTAATTGAATCTTTACACTATGAATGCTTGTTGTTTACTGTTGTGCATGTCATTAAAGTATTTTATTTTATCCATCCTTAATAATGAAAAAAGGGTATTGGTAAGAGAAAGAAGTCTCAGGGTCGGCTTGAACGTAGCATGCCCTAGCCTGTGGGTGGTTGGGTATGTTACAGTTTGGTATCAAAGCTTTTGGTTGAAACACCGGGCTGATATGGGTCAGGTTTGTTGGTCAGAGTCTTGGGGTCAAGATCGAATTCTGACCATGTAGTTGAAAATCTGAGGAGTAATGGAATTGCAAAATTTACTTAGGATATGGAAAGTCAAAGACCCATGTAAGGGGTTCGAAGGATCATGATCGTCACTGTAGGATCGAGAGAGATTTGTGATAGTTGGATCGAAGGACAAGTGAATAGGGGTCATCCTATGAAAAGTAAGCAAGCATTAAGGTCACAACCATCGGGTCCCATGGGAGAGGGAGATCAATGGACAAGAGGCATTGTGGGGAACCAAGTTTCATGGGAGATAATTTCCCAAGGTAGTCCCACAATCCAAACCATGGTTTCCCCAAGGGGTTACATGTTAGCATCAAGAGAATTGTGGGGTGAAAAGCGGGTTAATCCAAATAATAGATGTGTGCCCCCGTAATTTGAAAGGCATCCAGTGTTGTGACATGTTGGTACTTGAGCAACGAACCTCCAAAGAGAAGAAGTAGTCGTGGATCATTGATATGTAGGAGGACACACGTCACCAGATCTAGGGCTTCAGATAAAAGCTAGTGGGGCCAAACAAGTTTTTAAATCTAATATTTCCAAAGTCCAAAGACCCAAAGTAAGCCTCCACCATCAGATTAAGGAAGACACGTGGTGCAGATCCATGGACTCTGGGTGAAGGCCCAAAGTGAATCTTAGTTGGTTGATTTGGGAGGACATGTGGTGATAGATTGGCCAGTTCGGGAGAATGGGAAGGGTGTTAGTGTTGAAAATATTGAATCCCAATGTACCGAAGCCCAAAGAGCCAAAGTGGTGGGACACGATGATGTCACTTAGAGGTGATGTGGACCCCCAAATTATGAAGTGACGTGGCTTGAAAATGTCACCTGGGATGACATGGACACATGGGATGTGTTCCACGTGTTAGTAAGATTTGAAAATTTGAAGTATTGAAAGGTTAGTTAGAACATGACACATGTCACCTGCCTGATTGGGCCATGTGTCCACTTCCAATATTTTTCCATGTGGAAACATATCGTGCAGTCTGGAGACTAGGCACTCTAGAGGGGAAAGATGTAATAGGTTGTGTTGGGTCAAAAACTCCCGAAGACCCAAAGGTTGGAGTACATATTGACCATTGATCCCAGAAGACACACATAGAAGGATTGTCGACTTTAGGTGAAAGCACTCTGGGATAAAGTGCAGGAGGAAGGTTTGAAAATTTCGAAGCCCAAAGAGGCGAAGTGATTCACATCCACTGATATGTGGGAGGAAACCCATCAGCAGATCATGAACTCCAGGTAAAAGAGTTCTGGGAGGAGGCAAGCCAGGAAAGTTGAGACTCCTGAAGTGTGAAGTCCCAAAGTGGATCTCGTTCATTTATTGTGAAAGAGGATGAGGATCGTTGATCCAGTACTGGTTGAACATTCTGAAGTCCCGAAGCTTTGGGAAAATTCTTTTTCAGTTAAGGGCGGGTTCATGGCTGTGTTCATACATATATTGAGAGTTGAGGGAAGGAGGGATAAGGGATGAATTGGTTGTCTTCAAGATAGAAAAGTAATAAGGAAGGATTTAGTCACAGTTTCTAGTTATGGTCACCTGGGAAGGTGGTTTGAAGGAAGCGCCTATGCATGACGAGATTCTATGTTGGCCAAGGATAACAGGGAACTATTATTTTTTGAGAATGGGGATATGATCTATATGAAAAAAAAAAAGATACTTGTAACATGGTTTAGCAATTTGTTTATCATATGCATAATTCTAACAAAATGGTTGCTTTCACATTTTGTAGAATTAAGGGGTCTAAACACATCAACTCAGGATGTGTATTGAGGAAATGGAAGAAGGCGAGGGAGCCTCTATTCATGATAAGGAGGTCGAAGGCCAGAATACCAAAGTTGGTAATGGAGAGACAGAGTCCAATGGACGCAAGGGAAAAGGAGAGCATGAAACGTTACTAGAAATGGTAAGAAGCCTGAAGA
Source organism: Picea engelmannii (assembly GCA_009831015.1). Classification (NCBI taxonomy): domain Eukaryota; kingdom Viridiplantae; phylum Streptophyta; class Pinopsida; order Pinales; family Pinaceae; genus Picea; species Picea engelmannii. Next base: position 368,539 of record ML777861.1, read on the forward strand.
TGGAAGTGCAGAGCTACAAAGAAGACAACGAGAGACTAATGAGAGAGAAAATTCAGATAAATGTTCGAGTGTTGCAGATATTAAATTAGTTGTAGAAAAAAATGAAGAAGGGATCAAACTCAAGACAAGAAGAAGAAGATAGGTTCCATGAATGAAGGAATTATCATGGAAGAGTTGGTTATTCTAGAAGTGATAGTAGATCTCATGGACACCACTCACCTCCTTACTCAGAAATAAATTTTTATGCATCTGAAGATCCCGCAAGTAGTCCAGAGGTGTCTCCCGCTAGACAACAAGGAAGGAAACCAGAGGTAGATAGTTTGCAAGGAGAGGTGAGGAAGCTCAAACCACCTTCCTTCAATGGTGAAAGAGAAAGGGAAGATGATGCTAAAGCATGGTTTCTTGGAATCATGAGATATTTTCAGTTGCATAACTATTCGTCCAACCTGGAAGCTACGATTGAAACCTACCATTTACATGGGAAAGATGCAATGTGGTGGGACCCAGTGAAGAAACTAGAACATGTTAATGAAAGTAGGATCACTTGCAAGTAGTTCAAGAAGTAATTCTAGAAAGAGTACCTCTCAGAGTATTTCTATGAAAATAAAATGCAAGAGTTCTTTGAACTTAGGTTGGGAAGCATGACTATGGAAGAGTATGAGAAGAAGTTCTTGGGATTGTTAAATTATTTCAGGTTCATTTTCGATGAGAAAGTGAAAATATAGATATTTCTAAGTAGTTCACCATCCTTTTATAAGGACAAGATCAAGTATGATGAGCCCAAGACCTTGACTGAAGCCATCAGGAAGGATAAATACCTATATGAGCAAGGCCAAAGAAGAGAATCCCTATAGAAATCCTAGAAGGACAAGAAGAATGCAAAGTCCGATTAGAGGAGGAAAGGATTCAAAACTCCCTTCAATAGGAATGAGCCTAATAGAAATCATCAAGATCAATATGCTAAGGGGGATTTCAAGAAATAATATTCCTTGGGAAAAAGGGGAAGACCACCAATACAATGTTGGGGATGCAAGGAAGATCACCTGTACAAGGATTGCCCACATAGAAAAGACAGAGTGAAGACTGTGCACAACATCCAAGAGGCTACAACAGTCGAAGATATGGGAAGAATATATGAAGCTTTAGATGATCGACAAGAAGAATACCAGTCCAATATGATCGAGGTGGAAGGTAAGATCATAAGTCAGCCTATTGCTATTTTGATTGATTCAAGAGAAATTCATTGCTACATTGATCCTAAGATAGTGGATAAATTACATTTGGAGAAGAGTAAACTTGGAAAAGCAAGTTTGGTTCAGTTAGCCACTAGAACCAAAAGAATAATCCATGATATGGTCATAAGTTGTTCCATAAGTCTTAATGGCATGAATACTAGTATTGATCGAAATATCATACCATTTGGGTATTATGATATTTTGATTGGAATGGATTGGTTGGAAAAGCATCATGCTATCCTAGATTTTCATAACAAAACATTTACCTATATTGGTGGAAATGGAAAATAGAGCACTTTGAAAGGAATTCTAAGACCCATCTCTATAAGGGAGATTTCAACCTTACAGCTAAAAAGATGTTTTAGGAAGGGATGTCAATTGTATGCAGCTCATGTGGAAGAGACAGATAATAAAAATGGGCCAAGCCTCGAAAATTTCTCGGTACTACAGGAATTTGAAGATGTATTCCAAGAAATACCCAGATTGCCACCAACAAGGGAGATAGATTTCTCAATTGATTTGGTGCCAAGAGCTGCCCCGGTGTCAAAAAAACCTTACATAATGAGCACACCAGAGTTAAAAAATTACAAATGCAGTTGGAGGAATTGTTGAAGAAAGGGTACATACTTCCAAATGTTTCACCTTGGGGAGCACCAGTACATTTTTTCAAAAAAAAGGATGGAACCTTGAGGCCGTGTATTGAATTTTGGCAGCTAAACAATTACACTATAAAGAACAAGTATCCTTTACCCCAAATTGATGACCTATTTGACCAACTAAGAGAAGAAAAGATATTCTCAAAGATTGACCTGAGCGCAGTATGCCATCAGGTAAGAATCAAGGAAGAAGACATTCATAAGACATCCTTTAGGACCAGGTATGGGCATTATGAATTTGTAGTGGTGTCATTTCGACTGACCAATGCATTATCTTTCTTCATGTGCTTAATGAATGGCATATTTCGAAATTATTTGGATAAATTTATCATAGTATTCTTGGATGACACACTTATCTATTCTAATTATGAAGAGGAGCATGAACATCACTTAAGATTGGTATTGCAAGTACTGAGAGAACATCAATTGTATTCCAAGTTGAGTAAGTGTTCTTTTTATCAAAAGCAGATCCATTACTTGGGACACATTATTTTAGAGTAGGGCATACTAGTAGATCCAAAGAAGATCTAATCCATTAGAGGATGGCCAACACCCAGAAATGTGTCAGACATCAGATATTTTATGGCATTAGCTAGCTACTACATAAGGTTCATAGTAGGGTTATTTAAGATTTCTCATCCCATCACTTCTTTGCCAAATAAGTGAACTAAATTTGAATGGACTCTCAAGAGTGAAAATAATTTTAATCTGTTGAAGGAATTACTTACTAGTGCACCTGTGTTAAAGATTGTTGACCCAAATGAAATTTTTGTGGTATGTACAGATGCACGTAAGTAAGGACTCGGGGGAGTCCTCACGCAAAATGGACATGTCATTGGATATGAGTCCATAAAGCTTAAGGAACATGAGAGGAAATATGCCACCCACGACTTGGAACTTCCTGCCATTGTTCATGCCTTGAGGATGTGGAGGCATTATCTCATGGGGAAGAAATTCGAATTAAGGATAGACCACATTGGCTTGAAGTATCTTTTTGAGAAACCAACTTTGAATTCCAGGCAAATAAGATGGCTAGAACTTTTAAGTGAATATGACTTCGATATCAAGAACATCAAGGGAAAGGAGAATAAAGTTTCTGATGCACTTAATAAAATAGTGCAACTCATGCATGCTACTGCACATGCTACTATGCATGCTACTGTTGTCAGTATCCATAAGTTATAATTGAAGAGAAGAATTTTAGATGGTATTGTTACAGACCAACATTACCTACAGGTAAAGGAAAAATTACAACAATGAGATGTACAACAAAAAATAAAGGAGTATGATATAAAGGAAGACAAATTATTCATGCATAAAAACAAAATATATGTTCCTAGTTCTGGAGAATTGCAGAATTTGGTACTAAAGGAAATGCATGATGTTCCTTATGATGGACATCATGGTTACTAGAAAACAATTACAGTGATAAGAAGCTAGTTCTTTTGGTCAGGAATAAAGAAGGATGTTGTTGATTACATCGCTCGATGTATGGAATGTTAGAAGGTGAAGGCTGAGCATAGGCACCCAACAAGTTTGTTGTAGCCATTGCCAATCCCAGAGAAGAAATGGGAAGTGTTCACCATGGATTTCATCACATGATTACCCAGAACGAATAATAAACATGATTCAATCATGGTGGTGGTGGAAAAATTAACAAAGGCTACTCATTTGTGTCTGTGAAGACAACGCATACATCGGCTAATATTGCAGAAATTTTCATAAAGGAAATTGCTAGGTTGCATGGGATACCTAGGACAATTGTCTTGGACAAAGATACAAATTTTACCTCCAACTTCTGGAGGGGATTGTTTAAAGGATTTGGCACAAATATAAAATTTATCACAACATATCATCCCCAGACAAATGGGAAAATAGAGAGAGTCAATTGAATAATTGAAGACATGTTGAGAATGTATGTGATGGATAAGCCATCTAAGTGGAAATATTACTTACTCTTGGTTGAGTTTGCATATAATAATGGGTATCAATCTTGATTGAGAATGATCCCATTTGAAGCCCTGTATGGTAGGAAATGTGATACTCCAGTAAGATGGGACAACCCAACAAATAGAGTGGTACTTGGGCCAGAGTTTCTCAAGGACATGGAAGACCAAGTGGTCAAGATCAAGCATAATTTAAAGGTAGCTCAGGATAGACATAAATTTTATGCAGACAAGAAGAAGACAACTAGAGAATTTAAATTAGGGGAGCATGTACTTTTGAAAGTGAATCCCAAGAAAATCTCTTTGAAATTGGGTAGTTGTACAAAGTTGGCAGTCAGATTCTGTGGTCCATTTGAAATATTGGGCAGAATAGGGTCAGCTGCATACATGCTTGATTTACATGCTTCCATGAATGCGCATAATGTATTTCATGTATCTCTACTAATGAAATGTGTACATGATCCTAACTATGTTATTGATTGGCATCTGATTCAGGTAGAGATAGAGGGAAACTTCCAGGTTCAGCCAGTGTAGGTATTAGACAGAAAGGTACAAGTTCTCCAAAACCAAGTTATAGAGATGGTAAAATTTCAGTCGACCTACTACAGTCCTGAAGATGCTACCTGGGAGCATGAATATTCCATGCGGGCATAGTTCCCACAAATTTTTAAATAAATTTGATATTTTTATCTCTATTTTGTATATGCATCGAGGAAAGTGCTAAAATAAGGGGGAGGGGATGTAACACCCCAGGTTTTGAACCCAATTTTAAATAATGTATTGTTACAATGTTGAGAGGCTAGAGTGCCCAAAAAACTATTAAAAGGATAGTGTGCCCAAGACATGTAATGTTTTTATCATTATTAATAATAAATACATCATTGGTTGCTAGATGAACAAGGACTAGAGTTATAGGGGGCTATGATTCCAAAAGATAGGGGGCTTGAGGGGCTATGTGTTTATTCCTATTTTAATTACCCTTTTTCCCTAGGGGAGGGGATTAGTTACAGGAGATTATTAGGGAAGGCCAGGAGGTTCTTGATTTCCCCACAAGGTTAATTAAAACCGCCTCTGGATTGATGGGGGGGGGGGGGGGGTGGATTGATGTCTTGGTCACTGATTTCCTATGAGATTCACTCATTTCCCTCATGCACTCCCATGCACGCATTTACCCATTCATTGATCCATCCTCATATGCGTCTTGGCTCGAGAAAGGGAATCGAGCTGCTGAAGAATTAGCCACGGTATAGTTGGTTGTAGTGGTCGTTGGTGTGATCCAGCCGTGACTTGAGGCCTGCATGTCTGAGATGCATTGGCCTGTGTCCAACATTGCTCACAGATGCAAGTCCTAAGAGTTCCAACATTGAGATTATGGAACAGTTGCGTTGGATCCCGAATAAGGAGAAGGACTGCCTCATGGACTGCTTGGTAGAGAAGGGTAGAGGTCCATTCTCTCACGTGGTGCAAGATGGGTAGAAGAAATATGGGTACTTGGATTGCTGTGAGAGTTGGGAAGCCTGTGAGAGCTTGAGAGATGCATGTTTTGGGAAACCTGTGAGTTATTATTGGTTTGGGAACCCAAGTACACTCTTGAACCATCCTTGTGGATTCATATCCCTGGCTTGGGGGTAACACTGTTGTTGATATTTGGAGAAGTGGTGTCTACGGTTGGGTGGAACATCCTTGGTCTGCAGCCAGTTGGTGTCATCTTTCATAAAGATAAGTGCTCTTTGTTATGGTAACATTTTCATGTCTATGAATATATTTCGTTGTATATTTAATTATCGTTTAATTGAATCTTTAGACTATGCATGCTTATTGTTTACTATTGTGCATGTCATTAAAGTATTTTATTTTATGCATCCTTAATAATGAAAAAAAAGGTATCGATAAGAGAAAGAAGTCCCAAGGAGGGCTTGAAGGTAGCATGCCTCGGGCTATGGGTGGTTGGGTATGTTACACTATCCCACCCTAGGAAGTGTGCCCCTTCTCTGCTCACCAGTCCTTTGACTGCCCCACTTCCTTTCTGAGATTCAACAACAGGCTGAATAGGAAGTCTCAGTGCAAGATACCAGATATATGAAATATGCAGAACATAAATAAAATGCTAGAAATGGCAGAAAACAGTAAAATATCCAGCATAATCTTCACAATAAACAGAAATGATATACGAAATAGAAATAGAAATAGCACTTTGATTCAAAAAGAAATGTTCACAGGCCTCTTCGAGGGGGAAACCTCCAATCGAGAAGCGCTCTGTTACAATAATCTCCCAGCTAGGGTTCTCATACCCTCGCCCCTTATTTATACTAAATATGTCTATTAAGAGAAGCATCTAGAGGAAGATCCTTCTAGAAGCGGAAGCTTCTATTAGGTCTTCTTACATCTGCCTTATTCAATTTTATTAAAAGGCCTTATTAATATTGACATTTATTACATCCGAATACATTGATCTACCTATGTGCGGGTTAGGACCTTAACATGTCCACCCCCTTAAAAACAGCCTTGTACTCAAGGCTTGAGATGTGGAAATTGCTGCAGAATGGTAGCTGGTTCCCAAGTGGCATCTGATGGAGTCATATCTTTCCACTGTACTAGCACTTCCTTGATGGTTCTCTGACGCAGACAACACTCACGCTGGTCCAAAACTGCTTCTGGCTGTAGCCAAATGGATTCTTCTTCAGCTAACTCTGGAAGGTTGGTTTGAATTTGGCACCTGGTTCCAATCACCTTCTTCAAGCATGAAACATGAAAAAAAGGATGTAGCTTCGATTGACTGGGCAGAGCTAATTGATATGCAACTTGTCCCACATGCTTGAGAACTATGTAAGGGCCATACAATTTGGGTGCTAGCTTCTGATAATGCTCGGCCTTGAGGGAAGTTTGCTTATGTGGTTGCAGTCTCAGAAACACCTGATCCCCTTCTACAGATTGACGTTCAGAGCGACCCTGATTTGCTTGCTGCTTCATTCTATTCTGTGCCATGACCAAATTCTCTTTAAGGGTATGAAGGATATCTTCTCGGACTGTAAGTGTTTGGTCAACCACCTGGACCTTCGAGGTACCCGGTAAGTATGATAGAACTGAAGGTGGCTTCTGTCCATATATTGCTTCAAAAGGAGTCATGTGAGTGGCTGTATGGTATGTAGTGTTGTACCACCATTCGGCGAGGGGTAACCATTGAGCCCACTGGTGTTGTTTTTCAGAGGCAAAGCACTTCATATATGCTTCCAAACACTTGTTGACAACTTCCATTTGACCATCCATTTGGGGATGATAAGCTGAGATGAGATGCAATTGTGTGCCTTGTAGCTTAAACAATTCCTACCAAAACTTTCTTGTGAAAGTTGGGTCTCAATCAGAAACAATAGAGTGTGGCATGCCATGCAGCTTGAAGACCTGGTTCATAAAAATTTGAGCCACCGTGGATGCGGTAAATGGGTGGGGAAGAGCGCAAAAATGAGCATACTTGGAAAGGCGATCCACCACCACCATTATGATTGATTTATTCCCCGATTTGGGTAAGCCTATAATAAAGTCCATAGAGATATCCGTCCAAATAGTAGGGGGAATCGGAAGCGATTGGAGGGTGCTTGGAGATTTGACTGTTTCTCCTTTGTTGCGTTGACACACCTCACATTCAACGACAAACTTACGGATGTCCTGTTTCATACCATCCCAGAAAAAAGAATGTTTGACTCGAGCATATGTTTTGGTGAACCCTAAGTGCCCCGCTGTGGTTGTAGCATGAAGCTCAGAAAGCACCGTGGATTTTAGAGTGGATTGTTTACTTAAATACAAGCGACCTTTGTATCAAAGCTCATCCTAGAGCCAGGAGTATCCTAGGGGAGCCGAAGCCTTGTTCTGCAGTTGTTGGATCAGATGTGAACTTTTGGGATCTTGAAGCCATTCCTCACGCACAACTTGGAGCCAATCAGGTACAATGAAGGAAAGAGAAAAAAGGGATCCTTCATCTTCATATTTCTGAGACAGTGCATCCGCCACAACATTGTCTTTGCCCTTCTTGTAAATGATCTCATAATCATATCCAAAGAGATTAGTCACCCATTTTTGTTGTTCCTAGGAGGAAATGCATTGCTCCAGAAAGTACTGAGGCTTTGATGGTCTATCTTAATTTGGAAGTGTTGCCCCAAGAGATACAGACACCACAACTCAACGACATGCAGAATCGCCAACATTTATTTTTCATAAATGGGTTTGCCCAGATTCTTTTCAGACAATTGCTTGCTAGTGAAGGCCAAAGGTCGACCCTCTTGCATAAGGACAACGCCGATTCCTTTCCCTGAGGCGTCACATTCCAACACAAAGGTCTTTGTGAAGTCTGGAAGGTCCAGAACCAGAGTGGTGCACATGGCCATCTTCAAGGTTCGAAAATCTTGAGCAGCTGCTGGAGTCCAAGTGAAAGAGTTCTTTTTTAGGAGAGCCATGAGAGGTGTTGTAATCTTTCCATAGTTCTTAACGAATTTGCGATAATACCCTGTGAGGCCCAAAAATCCACGCAAGCTTTTGAGAGTCTTTGGGTGTGGCCAGTCTTGCATAGCTTCAATCTTTTTTGGGTCCATCCTGACGCCATCCTTTCCCACCAGATGACCCAAGTATTCTACTTCTGAGGCGCCAAAATCACATTTGGACTGTTTCAGGAAAAGCTGGTGCTGAGAGAGTGGGAGGAGAACTTGATCCACATGAGTAAGATGGTTTGTCTAGGTTTTGCTATATATGAGGATATCATCAAAGAAAACTAAGACAAAATGATAGAGAAAAGGGTGGAAGACATGGTTCATGAGGCTCTAGAAGGTGGAGGGGGCGTTACACAAACCAAAGGGCATGACCAAAAACTCATAGTGGCCCTCATGAGTGTGAAAGGTTGTCTTGGGAATGTCAGCCTCTTTCATACGTATCTGGTGATAGCCCGAGCAAAGATCAAGTTTGGTAAAGAATTGGGAGCCACTCAATTCATCCAGGAGGTCATCAATGACAGGAATGGGAAATTTGTCTTTGATGGTTAGTTTGTTGAGAGCATGGAAGTCAGGACACATTTTCCAAGAACCTTGTTTCTTCAGTACCATGACGACTGGGGAGGATTAGGGCTCGTACTAGGATGGATGACTCCGGCAAGAAGGAGTTCCTGGACCATTTTTTCAATTTCATTTTTTTGTGCAAAGGGGTGGTGATATGGACATATATTGGGGGGAAGGCTTCCTGGGACAAGGGGAATGGAATGATCATGGACACCGTGGGGAGGGGGGAGTCCTTGGGGAGTGGAAAATACTGTTTGATGTTTAGAAAGGAGGGCTTGGAGGTATTAGGGTACTGGTGGGGTCTCTGTGGCTTGTATGGCGTGGAGTTGGGCAATGACACCCGAATGACCTTTTTTGAGCAGTTTTTCCATGTGATGAGAACTGATGACCTCAGGTGAACCAACAGTGATTCCTTGAAATTTATATTGGTGGCCTCCTTGGTCGAATTGCATGGTTAAGTTATGAAAATACATGAGAATGGGACCCAAAGTCCTTAGCCATTCTGCACCCAACACAATGTCACAACCGCCCATGTCAATAGAAAACATATGGGATTTGAGGTGGTAGTCACCTATTTGGAGACGCACAATTTCACAGTGCCCGCCACATTTCATAGAACCACCATTGGCAATCATGATTTGGAAATTGTTGACAACATGGATGTAGCAATGGGTTTCTTAGGCAATGCGGTGATGAATAAAATTGTGGGTGCTGCCACTATCAACTAGAATGATGACCTTTCGATGCTTGATGTAACCGATTAACTTGAGGGTTTGGGGGGTAGAGAAGCTGGTGAGAGCATTGAGGGAAATGATCGGTTCCACTTCGGGAGGGTCGGAGGGAGGGTGTATGTCAGATATTTCTGGTGACTTGGGCACAGGGGGAGTGTCAACATCTTCTTCCTGAATATCCTCAGAGATGTCCATAAAGATATTTTGCTCCTTACATTTGTGGCCTAGGAAATATTTGTCATCACAATTATAACAGAGGCCTTTGAGTTGGCGTTCAGCCATTTCAGTCCTGGTCAATTTTTGGATTTTTAATGGGGCAGAGGGAGTAGTGAGGTTTAATGGTTTAGGGCGGGGAATAAAGGAAGGCCTACGGTTTTGAGAGGAAACAATTTGTTGTGCTTCTTTATCTTTTTTGGTAGCCTCCACCCAAGTCATAGGTCTAGCCATGAGGACATGGGCCCGAGTCTCCTCCTTGAGGCCACTGATAAAACACTCTCGAAATAAAGCATCAGTCATGCCCTCTGTTCGAAAAGCCAGATGCTCAAATGAAGCTATGAAGTCTTCTACTATGCCTGATTGCTTCAATTTTGTCAAACGACCCAAATGGTTGGTGTTGGTGTCAAAGCGTTCATAAATCTCAACAACAAATTGGGTCCAAGCAATATACCCTTGACGGGAAGTTTTTCGCCATTGCCACCATTGCCAACGTTCTTGATCTAGATGGAGAACACCATATCGGAGTTTGGCCAAGTCATCTGTAATGTTGTAGAGAGAGAAATAATGCTCCATTTGGGTGACCCAACCAGTGGGGTCTGAGCCATCAAATTTGGTTACATCCACCCACGGAAGGCGTATGTCCCTTTGAAAGTGATGGGGTTGAAAGGAATTGGAAGAAGTTTCACCTTCAGTCTTTTTATGTGCATCAGGAAAAGAGTCATCGGTAGGGATCTTGAGTTTGGTACAGAGTGATGCAAAGATAGATTCAAGCTGGGTGGTCAGTTCATGTTTGACTTCCGCCATTGCGGACTGCACGACTACATTTACAGATGCATTTAGGGAGGCATCACGGGAGGCAATAATAGCACTGAGTTGTTTTACTTCTTGTTGGGTCTCGAGTAAACCAGATTGCAAGGTGTTGAAACGAGACTCTAGTTCTTGGCTACGGGTATGGGCCATGAGGATGGGTGAACTAAAAAGGGAGCGGGCGGGGTCAAAAATTTTTGCAGAAAAATGATATGGATGAATGTGATAAGGGAGAAGAGATGAATTTAATGGAATAGGTCTCAAATAATGCTGAAATCCCCAAATTCTGAACCAGAGAGTATTTACTTAGCAACCCAAACACAGATGTGCATCAATAGATCTCGTCGGTATAATTTTCTTACATTGTTGTTTATGTTCCCCAAGGGTTAGGTATTCAAGGGTTCTACAGACAAGGGTTTTCCTTGTGCTATAGCTCTCTGATATACGTGTGGGTTCCAACAGTAGTACTCGGCCCAATATCTCAAGGCACTAACTAAGGAGAATAGATCATACCCTTAGCCGTACTACCCAACTACCCAGGTACTAGAGAGTATCTTCCTGAGTGTTGTTCTCGATGACACTATAGCAGTCCGACGGCCATTAGGTTTATATAAATAGGGCTTCAGGAAATCTAGGTCGATCCATACATAGGTGATGTCTAATGCTCTACCACTCGAAGGGGTACCAACAGGGGTTACAAGGGTGGCCAACATATGTGCTCTTAAGAACCACTTGTATTTCCTGCATGTATGAATCCCTCAACCATGGGTTTATGCGTGTAACAACAGATATTTGTGGCTTAAAGACGCCGGAATATGTCTACCCTGAAAAAAAAAATACTCACAATTTCTGCCAAGGAAAGTGCTCTGATACCACTTGCAAGATACCAGATATATAAAATATGTAGAACAAAAATAAAATTCTAGAAATGGCAGAATAATAGTAAAATATCCAGCATAATCTTCACAATACACAGAAATGATATACGAAATAGCAATAGAAATAACACTTTGATTCAGAAAGCAATGTTCACAGGCCTCTTCGAGGGGGCAACCTCCAATCGAGCAACGCTCTGTTACAATAATCTCCCAGCTAGGGTTCTCATACCCTCGCCCCTTATTTATACTAAATATTTCTATTAAGAGAAGCATTTAGAGGAAGATCCTTCTAGAAGTGGAAGCTTCTATTAGGTCTTCTTACATCCGCCTTATTCTATTTTATTGAAAGGCCTTATTAATATTGACCTTTATTACATCCGAATACATTGATCTACCTATGTGCGGGTTAGGACCTTAACACTCAGAGACCTGTAGCTGTAGTTTAGCACCTTCAAGAAATAAATTCCCAGTAATTCTCTCACCCAAAGAGGAATTCCTCACAGGCTTGACAACCCGCTTCTTTAGTCCAACTCCCAAGCTAACCAGCTACACAACAAGTATGGCTATGGATACAGGTTCAAGTACAGTGACATGACGGTATGGAGGATAGCTCAATGAGTGGGTGAAATTCCCATGGATGGTTTACTGGATGACTGAATGATGGAAGGAATGTAGGAAAATGAACTAAGTCCAAACAATATGTATGCATGTCCCCAACTTGACACTTGTCATGTTGGGAGATAATTTGGCCCACTTGTCCCTAACTTTGGAACTTAGGATAAAACAATTACCCATACTTTATGATTTAAGAAATATTAATATAATATTCATTTTTATATTAAGCTCCCTAGATTAGCCCTTTTCTTAAATTTTGATCCCCCACCCTTTCCCTAACTAGTGGAGTTTAGTCCCTGATACTCTTTTATCGTGGTCAGTCTGTGCGCAGTGATGTATTTTCTATTAATTATGAGATATATACAAAAATAGGCTCACTGGACTTTAACATCTATGATCTTCAGCCTACTAATCACAAAATTGGCTCACCATGTTGAAATAATGTAACTGGAAAGAGCATTCTTATTATTATTTTGTTATTGGATTAAATCCCCATTGTGGATTAATCATGTCATTATTAGTATTGGATTAAATCCCCATTGTGGATTAATCATTTCATTATTATTATTATTGTTATTGGATTAATCCCTATTGAGGATTAATCATGTCGGTAATTGTATAAGGACCAAATCCCCTTTTGCGGATTGGTCATCAGACAATTACAAAGTGCAGAATAAGAAGTCGGCCCCAACAGTTATAATGGGAGACCCAGAATTAATTAAAGGTGGGTTTACCCACCCAGAGTGAGAGGTCAACCCTGCCAGATTGTGACCTTTCACACGTGCCAGGTTGATATAAATAAGAGGCTAGCGCCTCACTTATAACACACAACTCACTTTCTCATTCTCTTATGAGGAAAGCTGCAATTATAAGTTGGAGAGAGGAGAAGAAGGGTGGAACATCTCTTGGGGAGGACTTTCTGTATTGGTTTGAGTTATCTCTTGAACATTGTATAAGCTATTTATGATAAGGAAGTTTTTGCTGGGTTTTCTTCCCCTAAAGGGTTTCCCAGGATAAATGTTGTGTCTCTTGTGAATGTGTATTTCTAAGTGATCTTGTTCTTATTATGCTCTTATCTATTGAAATGCAAAGAACTATAATAATGGCATAAAAATTAACATGGTATCAGAGCCAACCTGAAGAAAGCATTATTTGCAAGAGGAAAAACATCACTGTTATTGTACCCCAAAATTAGGGTTTTGCAAAAGTGAGTATTTTCATCTCCCTAACATCCTAGAAAGTTGCGCCCTCCCCCAATGATCAATTTGGCACCTAGAGCGCACCTTTTTAGTGGTTGGATCTCCTGGAAAGTGAAACCCTAGTTTCACAAAAGTACCAGAAAACCAGTACCATAAGTACCATAAGTACCAGAGTACCAGAAGTACCGGAAGCATGAGTCCATAAATCTGTAGATCAAAATTGACGGGGTAAAATTTGTATTTTCTCAGATCTGAGGACACCAAGCTACTTGCCTCAACCAAGCGCACCTCCTGGTAAGGTCAAAACTTGATTTCAAGCACTTTCAATTTTTGGTCATTTTTGTTGCCGAAAGTACAAGATGTCTGCAAGCACAAAGCTTGTTGAGAAATTAGAAGGCATAGACAACTTCTGTTCCTGGAAGTATAGGATCGGTCTGATCCTTGTAGAGAATGACCTATTAAAATTTATCAAATAAGAAGTGAAGGAACCTAAAGATGTCGTAGAGAAAGAAAAACATTAGAAGGACTCAATCACGGCTTAGAGAATCATTGCAGATTCAATCAAAAACCACCTGATCCCGTATGTATCGTCAAAAGAAACCCCGAAGGAGATGTTTTATGCTCTAAGAAAACTATATGAAGGAAATAACATCAATCGAAAGATGAATCTCAGAACTCAGTTGAAGAATACCAAGATGCAGAAAGGAGAAATGATTCAATAATATTTCTCCCGAATCTCCGAGATAAAAGAACAGTTGAAAGCAATTGGAGACACCATCAATGAAGACGAATTTGTAATAAGTGCCCTAGATGGTCTCGTAAGACCTTGGGATGCCTTCATCCAGTCAGTATGTGGCAGAAAGGAAAAGCTACAGTTTGAAAGCCTATGGGAAGAATGCACCCAAGAAGAGACAAGGGTAGCCAACCGTGAAGCACTACTAGCAAGGGACGATGATCAAGCCCTAGATACTCATACAAAAGGAGGAAGGAAGAAACCCTAATTCAAAAGGGAATCTCATAGAGAACCACAACCATCAAACAAGTTCAACAACCAAGAATCTCATTCAAGAAATTTTCAGAAGAAAGGAGAACGCAAAGGATGAGATCTCTCATCTATACAATGCTATCATTGTGATAAGATGGGACACAAGGTGAATAATTGTCCAGTTATAAGAGAAGAGTACAATAGGAAGCACAAAATGCAACATGCTCACATTGCCGAAGATGAAGAACCACCTATGAAGATGATTAAGGACCATGTCTTAATCTCAGCTCTCTCAGGATCTGTATCACCTGGAGAAGACACATGGCTCATTGATAGCGGTGCATAAAAGCATATGATGGGTAAGAAGAATACTCTCTCTTGTATTTCATAAAAGAAGTTTTCTCAGAAAGTAACTCTTAGAGATGATTATCAATATCCCATCAAGGGAATAGGAGAATCAAACTACAAGCTAGATTCAGAAAAATCAATAACAATGAAGGACGTACTCTATGTACCGGGCCTAAAGAAGAACTTACTCTCCATATCATCTTTAGAAAAGAAAGGCTATAGAGTTGCCTTCATAGATGGAGAAGTTCTTATGTGGGCTAAGGGAGAAACCTTAAATGAAGCAATCATCATCGGAAGTGAAGAAAATGGTTTATATAAGCTGAAGGGTCACACAGAAACTTCTATGACCCATGCCATCGAAAACTCATGCGAACTTTGGCATAGAAAATTGGCCCACATCAACTACAAGGCGCTACCATACATATGCAAAGCTGTCATAGGTTTACCAAAACTCAAGGTTGATCAGGAAGGCATATGCAATGGATGTGCGCAAGGGAAGAACATCAAGAACCCCTTTCCAAAGAGGGACATCAAAGTAGAAGGAGCATTGGAACTCATCCATTCAGACGTGTGTGGCCCAATGCCATCATCCTCCATTAGCGGGTATGTATACTATGTATCATTCATTGATGATTGTTCTCGTAAGACCTGGATATATTTCTTAAAATCTAAAGATGAAGTATTCAGTAAATTGAAGGAATTTAAAGCCTTGATACAGAATCTTTCCGAAAGAAATATTAAGATACTCAGGTTAGATAATCGAGGAGAATATACCTCGAAGGAGTTCGTAATATTCTGCAGAGATGTCGGGATCAAGAGGGAACTAACTACTCCCTATAATCCCCAACAAAATGGTGTTGCTGAAAGGAAGAACATAATGATTATGGAAGCCGTGAAGACCATGATTCACAATCAAGATCTTCCTATGTGCTTATGGGTAGAAGCAGCTATGGTAGCTGTTTATGTGCAGAACAGACTATCCCATAGTGCACTTGGGTTCAAGACCCCAGAAGAGATGTTCATAAGAAAGAAGCCAGAGGTAAGCCATCTCAAAATATTTGGTTGTCCAGTGTTTATCCATATACTGAAAGAGAAAAGAAACAAGATGGAACCCTCCGGAAAGAAGGGAATATTTGTGGGATACTGTGAGGTGTCCAAGGCCTTCAGAATCTACATACCTGGTCACTGCCATATTGATATCAACAGGGACATGACCTTTGATGAAGAAGCTGCACTTAAGAAATCAAGAAGATACTGGCTTGAAGAGGTATATGAAGAGGAACCTATAAATCCCAAGACGACAGAATCCTTGAGGGAAGTTCATGTCAGGCTGCTAAATTGAAGCATTTAATGACCTGAAACACTAAATTGTCAAACCAGGGTTGGTAAACTTTGAGCTGATACACAGTATGTGCAGGTAAGCGTCTAGTCTCTATCTGAATGCTATCCTAAGAAGAAAACACACACTTATTCTGAGAACTTGAATCTTAAT
>ML777861.1:398042-453461 GCA_009831015.1 Picea engelmannii
AGGAATACCAATCCATAATAAAGAATGATGTATGGGAAATTGTTCCTAGACCAAAAAGTAAGGATGTGGTATCATCAAAATGGCTCTTCAAGATAAAACATGCTGCTGATGGAAGTATTGAGAAATATAAAGAAAGATTTGTCACCCGTGGATTTTCCCAGAAGGAAGGAATTGAATATGAAGAGACATTCGCTCCTGTGGCCAGATACACTTCAATCAGAACCATTATAGCTCTTGCTGCCAAGATGAAATGGAAGTTGCACCAGATGTATGTGAAGACAACTTTTCTGAATGGTATCATTGAAGAGGAAGTGTATATAGAGCAACCCCAAGGATTTGAGGTTGAAGATAGGAAGTCTCAGGTCTGTCGATTGAAGAAAGCCTTATAGGGATTGAATCAAGCTCCCGGAGCTTGGTATGTCCATATAGACAATTTCTTGACGAGCTTGGGCTTTACCAAGAGTAAAGTAGATTCAAATCTCTACTTCAAGATCATGGAGAATGAACCAATAATACTATTACTGTATGTGGATGAATTATTCTTAACTGGAGAAGAGAATCTCATCGCTGAATGTAAACAGAGACTTGCCGTTGAATTTGAAATGAAAGACCTTGGCCTAATGCATTACTTCTTAGGTCTTGAGGTATGGCAAAGTTTGGAAAGAATCTTCCTTAACCAAGGGAAGTACACGGTCAAAATCTTAAAGAGATTCGACATGCTAGAATGCAAGTCCATGAATACACCCATGGAAGCGAAGCTGAAGCTGTTGGTCGATACTTCGTTAGATTTGATAGATGTCACTCTATACAGACAGATTATTGGATCGTTGATGTACCTGACGAACACCAGACCAGACATCTGTTTTGCAGTGAACACCTTGAGTCAGTTTCTGGTAGAGCCTAGACGTGTTCATTTAGTGGCTGCAAAACATGTGATGAGGTACCTTAAAGGTACAATGGATTATGGTCTTAGATATGATGGAGATCATGACTTCACACTGAGTGGATATACTGATGCAGATTGGGCAGGAAGCGTTGCTGACAGAAAAAGAACTTCCGGATGTTGTTTCAGTTTGGGATCAGCTATGATCTTGTGGTAGAGTAGGAAGCAATCCAGTATTGCTCTCATCACAATGGAATCAGAGTACATTTATGCATGTTCTACTAGCTGCGAAGCTATATGGATTCGGAAGTTATTGACAGGCCTATTTGATTTGGAGATGAGAGCAACTGTGATTCTATGTGACAATCAAAGCTGTATTAAAATGAAAAAGAATCCTTTGTTCCACGACAGGTCGAATCACATAGAGATCCGCTATCATTTCATCCATGACATGGTACAGAGAGGAGACTTGAAGCTCTAGTACATTAGCATGGATGAACAGGTTGCTGATGTGATGACTAAGCCTCTATCTCGTGTAAAGTTTGAACACTTTCGACATAAGCTTGGTATTGTCCGAAAGGACCTTCCCTGAAAGGGGGAGTAGATGTATTCCTTGCTTCTGACCTAGTTGTTAGACGTAAAGCAAGATGAGTCATGCTTCTGACCTCATCGTTAGACGTAAAGCATGACGTTGTGTGATCCTTTCTTTTGACCTCGTTGTTAGACATAAAGCAAGATGAGTTATGCTTCTGACGTAGTTGTTAGACGTAAAGCATAACACCGCTGATTCCTTGCTTCTGACCTAGTTGTTAGATGTAAAGCAAGATGATTCCTCGCTTCTGACCTCGTTGTTAGATGTAAAGCGAGACGTTGATATGTTCCTTGCTTATAACCTCGTTGTTAGATGTAAAGAAAGATGAGTCATGCTTCTGACCTAGTTATTAGATGTAAAGCATGACGTTGTGATTCCTCGCTTCTAACCTAGTTGTTAGACATAAAGCGAGATGATGATATTACTTGCTTCTGACCTTGTTGTTATATGTAAAGTAATATGTGACTGACACTGAGCTACCAGCTTAACCATTGTGACATTGAGCTAGTGTAGTACTGTGATGTGCCAGCCTAGTGCTGTGATGAGGTATCATTTTTACTGATACATGTTTGATGCAGATGATGATAGTGTTCCTTTGAGAATGATGATGCTGCTAATGAAGAAAACTTTCGATGACTCGTAAATGTGATAGATAATGGTTCAATATGATATTGACGATACTGTCCCCCAGATGCCACTGATGATGCAGACCTCTCTCGCCTGATGCTGATGAAGAATACCCTTCTTGTTAAGGGGGAGTGTTGAAATAATGTAACTGCAAAGAGCATTCTTATTATTATTTTGTTATTGGATTAAATCCCCATTGTGGATTAATTATGTCATTATTAGTATTGGATTAAATCCCCATTGTGGATTAATCATGTCATTATTATTATTATTGTTATTGGATTAATCCCCATTGAGGATTAATCATGTCGGTAATTGTATAAGGACCAAATCCCCTTTTGCGGATTGGTCATCGGACAATTACAAAGTGCAGAATAAGAAGTCGGCCCCAACAGTTATAATGGAAGACCCAGAGTTAATTAAAGGTGGGTTTACCCACCCAGAGTGAGAGGTCAGCCCTGCCAGTTTGTGACCTTTCACACATGCGAGGTTGATATAAATAAGAGGCTAGCGCCTCACTTCTAACACACAACTCACTTTCTCATTCTCTTATGAGGCAAGCTACAATTAGAAGTTGGAGAGAGGAGAAGAAGGGTGGCGCATCTCTCGGGGAGGACTTTCTGTATTGGTTTGAGTTATCTCTTTAACATTGTATAAGCTATTTATGATAAGGAATTTTTTGCTGGGTTTTCTTTCCCTAGAGGGTTTCCCAGGATAAATGTTGTGTCTCCTGCGAATGTGTATTTCTCAATGATCTTGTTCTTATTATGATCTTATCTATTGAAATGCAAAGAACTATAATAATGGCATAAACATTAACACACCAGCCTATAAAACACAACATATATACAAAGGCTCCATGGCCTCAAAATCCCACGCACTTAAGTTGTTGTGTGCGGTATCCTGGAATGTGCACACTTCTTCATTTTACTGCGCAGTACATGTGTGCACTATGCCATGAAAGGTGCATACAAAAATGATATTAAGCAACTCACTAGCTTAATTACATTTTCATTTACATTACAATTGGGTTCGGCCTAGGGATATTACACAACATATAAATAAATTTGAGTTGCATCACACATAATAAGCACTGTAAATTCAATAATGAGTATCATAAATGGTCGTAGCCATGAAACATGATTTTATGCATGAATTTAGGTGGCTAAATAAGTAGAGTCATGTAAGGTGGATAAATAGACTTGGGGGAGCTTACGAAAGTCCATTATGATGCTCGATTTGGATTTTATGCCCCAAAACCAAATTGGCCAAATGTCCTTGAATGACTTGAGGAGTCGAGTTGCAACTTGTGATAAAAATCAAACCGTGACTCGAATGAATGAATCGTCAAATGCATTGGACTCAGAGAACCAGGTTTCAACTAGTGGGCCCCCTACACTATTATTCTGTCTACTAGAAAACCATTTGTTGGAGTATCTTCGGCAGTAGGGTTTTGGTCAATGAGGCATAGTGCAATTTAAGAAGATGAGGTCGATTTTCAAGAACACTCTGTCGGGCTATTTTGGCTAGTGTAATCACATGGGACTTGGCCAGATAGACTTGAGGGAGCTAACACAACTCTATTATGATTCTCGATTTGGATTTTATGACCCCAGACCAAATTGACCACATGTCCCAACATGGCTTGAGGAGACGAGTTTCCACTTGTGATAAAACTCAAACTGAGAATCAGATGCATGAACTGTCAATTTCATTGGATTCAGAGCACCAGGTTTCAACAAGTGGGTCCCCTACACTATCATTCCATTGACCAGAAAACCATTTTTTGGAGTACCTTCGGCACTATGGTTTTGGTCAATGAGGCATATTGCAATTTCCAAAGATAAGGTTGATTTTCAAGAACACTCTATCGAAATATAGGGTAGTTGCATGGGCCTTGACCAAACTGACTTACAGGAGCTTACGAAACTCCGTTATGCTGCTCGGTTTCAATTTTATGCCCCAGGACCAAATTGACCACAAGTCCTTGAATGGATTGAGGAGGCGAGTGACAACTATCGATACAATTGGCATGAATTTAAGTATCTAAAGAAGTAAAGTGGTTTAAGGTTTCTAAATAGACTTGCAAGAGCTTACTAGAGTTTGTTATGCTACTCAGTTTGGATTTTATGCCCCTGGACCAAATCGCCACATATCCTTGAATGTCTTTAGGAAGCAAGTTGCAACTCTCGATAAAACTCAAACTGGGACTCAGATTCACAAACCGTTAGTTGGATTGGATTCATAGCACTGGGTTTCAGCTAGTGGGTTCCTTATGCTATCATTCTGTTGACCAAAAAATGATTTGTTGTAGTGTCTCTGACATTAGGGTTTTTGTCATTGAGGCATAGTGCAATTTCTAAAGATGAGGTCGATTTTTAAGAAAACTATGTCGAGCATTTTTGTCTTGTATAGTTGCATGGACCTTGTCCAAACATACTTGTGGGAGTTTACAGAACTCTGTTATGCTGCTTAGTTTGGATTTGATGCCATGGGACAAAATTGGCCACATGTCCTTCAATGGCTTGAGGAGGTATGTTACAACTATCGATAAAACTCAAGGTGGGACTCACTTGCACGAACCATTAGTTGGATTGGATCTGAAGCACTGGGTTTCAACTATTGGACCTCCTATGCTATCATTCCGTCGACACTATGGTTTTGGTCAATGAGGCATAATGTAATTTCTAAAGAGGAGGTCGATCTTCAAGAACACCATGTTGGGTATTTTTGGCTAGTGTAGTCACGTAGGACTTCGCCAAAGAGAATTGTGGGAGCTTACAGAGGTTCGTTATGCTACTCGATTTGGATTTTATGCCCACAGACCAAATTGATTGCATGCCCCTAAATGGCTTGAGGAGGCGAGTTGCAACTCGGGATAAAACTCAAACCGAGAGTCAGATGGACAAACCATCAATTGCATTGGATTAAGAGCACCGGTTTTTGGCTAGTGGGACTCCTACACTATCATTTTGTTGACCAGAAAACCATTTTTTGGAGTATCTTCGGCACTAGGTTTTTGGTAAATGAGGTATAGTGCAATTTGTGAAGATTGTTGAAATTAACTCTCGCACTCACTTTTACATTTATATTACATGTTGCATCATAACTGATTTTAGCATGTCTCATAAATAACGCAATTAACTGATAACATAATTAATTAATAAAAACAATTTACTTTAATAAACCCTTTAACTAAAGTAAATTCAAGAGTAGAAGGTTTTGGACGATTTCCACATGTCTAGACACATAGACCTATGTGGAAATACCTGTCAATTAATGCTACCACTAAAATCAACACTCCCTCTTAGTGAGGAAGGTATTCTTCACCACTCCAAGTCTACCCATGAAGAATACAAACTTCCCTTTCTGCAAGAGCTTGGTCAGAATATCTACAACCTGCTCATCTGTGGAAATTTACTGAATCTTCACTACTCCTTTCTCGATCCTATCCCGAATGAAGTGATATCTGATCTAAATATGCTTGGACCTATCATGGAATATTGGATTCTCAGACTTGTTTTTGTACTCAAAAATATCTAGTTTCATGTATTATTATAGTTTGTGTATGTTTTTTTCCATGTAACATAATATTGAGAAACGAGCACTTCCCCTCATTCTAAGGATGGTAGCCAAGGTAGGTTGAAGGCTAGGTTAACAAATTCTGAATAAATCATATATATCTTCTCAACAATTGACTCAATAACAACAAACATGTATGTAGGACTTGAACCCATATGGGGATGGTAACACATTTTCTTCATAACCACTCAAACTACACCCAATTGACAAAAAAATTGTATTATGAAAATACTCGAAGGCTTAAAATTTCTTCTACTTGAAGATATATGTAACCCATGATAGTAAGTAAAGGATTACTCTTTCATAGCTTATTTATTTGATCAAATCAAACATGTGCCAATAGTAGATCGGTTCTTGTTGTTGCTTGAAATGGGAATTGTGCACAACACTTGAAACACCCCTGTAGGTCTCTCAGGTAGAAAAAGAAAGGATGGAAACCCAAGGTATGTTTAAACATTTAAATTTGATAATTGTGTGGTTAAGTTGATTAGTTGAGAAAGTTTATGGATTATTTTTCGTTATGGGTACAATTCTCCAATTATATGTGTGGAATATATTAAATTCTTCCTACCTCGGTAATCAATTTTCCTAAAATATCAAATTAAAATGCAAGCTTAGTTCTAATTCACTAGATGTAAGTTAGATTTCATGCAAAATATCACTTAATCATTATAAGTAAAGCTTATATCATCTATAAATCAATTAGATAAGAGTTACAACATCAATAATAAAAGTTAAGATAGTGGTAAAATGAAAAAATAAAATGTAATATGCATGATAAACTCTAAGTGCATGAGTAAACTAATATAAAATATAAAATAATTTAAATTGTGCAAATAACCATTAATATAAGCAAATTGTAAGTAGAATCTAGTTGCTCATAATCATTAAATTCAACATACATATGTACAAGAAGAAGGATAAGTGAAAGGATGCCCAAAATATATTTATTCATTAATGGAGGTTTTTGTATAGGTAATAGTAATCCAAATAGTTTCAACAATCAATCAAACTTCCCATAAAAATTATGTTTATTAGAGCTTATGCTATTCATATCAACTTAAATCCAAGCAAGATGAAACAACCCCATGCAGAGATGGTCTAAAGGGAATCTATGATCATGGTAGAATTAGTTATATAAACATATGTATAAAAGTACAAATAGAGATAAACAAAAAATTATCTCAAAAACTACATAATTCTACTTTCACTACTTTCACCTTAGTGTTGGACCTTATATTGCATCATTCATACCCTTGGTAGCATTGTTAGACTCTTCAAAAATAAAAGCATGAACTTCAATATGGTATAATAAAATAACAAAAATATACATGCTATGTTAATATAATGCATTTCACGTGGGTGGGTGGGTGGATAAATAGACTTGGGGGAGCTTACGAAAGTCTGTTATGATGTTCGGATTGGATTTTATGCCCCAGAACCAAATTGGCCACATGTCCCTGAATGGATGGAGGAGGTGAGTTGCAACTCATGATAAAACTCAAACCAAGACTCGGATGCATGAATCGTCAATTGCATTGGTTTCAGAGCATCAAGTTTCAACTAGTGGCTCCCCTACGCTATTATTCCGTTGACCAAAAAAACATTTGTTGGAGTATCTTTGACACTAGGGTTTTGGTCAATGAGGCATATTGCAATTTCTGAAGATGAGGTCGATTTTCAAGAACATTTGATTGGGTGTTTTTGGCTTGTGTAATCATGTGGGCCTTGGCTAAATAGACTCGTGGGAGATGAGACAACTCTAGTATGCTGCTCAGTTTGGATTTTATGCCCCCAAACCAAATTGACCACATGTCTATAAATGTCTTGAGGAGATGAGTTTCCACTTGCAATAAAACTCAAACTGGGACTCAGATGCATAAATTGTTAGTTGCATTGGATTCAAAGAACTGGGTTTCAACAAGTGGGGCCCTTATGCTATCATTATGTTGACCAGAAAACCATTTGTTGGAGTATCTCTGACACTAGGGTTTTGGTCAATGGGGCATATTGCAATCTCTAAAGATAAGGTCAATTTTCAAGAACACTCTGTCGAGCGTGTTTGGATAGTGTAGTCGCATGGGCCTTGACCAAACTGAATTGTGAAATCTTACAAAATGTTGTTATGCTACTCGATTTGGATTTTATTCCCCCAGAACAAATTGGCCACAAGTCCTTGAATGGATTGAGGAGGTGAGTGGAAACTATTGATAAAAATGGCATGAATTTAGGTGGCTAAAGAAGTAGAGTGGTTTAAGGTTGCTAAATAGACTTGTGGGATCTTACATAAGTCTGTTATGATAGTCACTTTGGATTTTATTCCCCTGGACCAAATTTGCCACATATCCTTGAATGGATTGAGGAGGCGAGTTGAAACTTGCGTTAAAACTCAAACCAAGACTCGAATGCATAAATCGTCAGTTGGATTGGATTCATAGCATGGGGTTTCAGCTAGGAGGGTCCATAAGCTATCATTCTGTCGAACAAAAAACCATTTGTTGGTGTATCTCCGACATTAAGGTTTTGGTCATTTAGGCACAATGCAATTTCTAAAGATGAGGTCAATTTTCAAGAACACTATGTAGGGTGTTTTTGTCTTGTGTATTGCATGGACCTTGTCGAAAAAGAATTGTGGGAGCTTACAGAACTTTGTTATGCTGTTCTGTTTGAATTTTATGCATTGAGACCAAATTTGCCACATGTCCTTGGATGGCTTGAGGAGGCAAGTTGGAACTATCGATAAAACTCAAAGTGAGACTCGGATACACGAACCATCAATTGCATTGGATCAAAATCACCGGGTTTCAACTATTGGTGTTCCTACGTTGTCATTTTATCGACCGGAAAACAATTTGTTGGAGTATCTCCAACACTATGGTTTTGGTCAATGAGGCATAATGCAATTTCTAAAGAGGAGGTCAATTTTCAAGAACACTTTGTCGGGTATTTTTATCTAGTGTAGTCACATGGGATTTGGCCAAACAGACTTGTGGGAGATTACGAGAGTCCGTTATGCAACTCAGTTTGGATTTTATGCCCCCAGACCAAATTGACCACATTTCCCTAAAAGGATTGAGGAGGCAAATTGCAACTCAGGATAAAAGTCAAATCGAGACTCAGATGCATGAACCGTCAGTTGCATTGGATTAAGAGAACCGATTTTTGGATAGTGGGGCCCCTACGTTATCATTTCGTCGACCGAAAAATCATTTGTTGGAGTATCTCCAACACTAGGGGTTTGCTAAATGAGGCATAGTGAAATTTCTGAAGATGGTTGAGATTAATTCTCATGCTCACTTTTAGATTTATATTACATGTTTCATGCTAAGTACTTTTAGCATGTCTCATAAATAACTCAATTAACTATTAACATAATTAATTAATAAAAACAATTTAATTTAATAAATTAGTTAACTAATGTAAATTCAAGAGTAGAAGGTTTTGGACGATTTCCACACGTCTAAACAAACTTAAAACATCTCACAGAACTCAAAAATGTTTCTTCATTAGGTTTTATGCCCTAAGGAGGAATTGGCTAAGAGTCCTTGAAATGGTTTGGGATGTGACTTGCAGCTGGACGTAAAATGAAAACCAAGAATTAGATTGAGGAACCATATACTCTGATGGATTACTGGGATAGGATTTTAGCTAAAGAACCCCTCACTCTTGGGTGCCATTCCTCGAAAGTTTTTTTACTCATTGATTTTGAGAACTAGTGTTTTGTTTAGTTTGAAGAATTGCAACATTTGGATTATGGGATCCAATTTATGAAACCATCCCTTGGGAGTGGATGGATAATGTGATCTCTTATTCCATTCATAAACAAGCTTGCATCATCTCACAGAACTCAAAAATGTTTCTCTGTTAGTCTTTTATGCCTTAAGGAGGAATTGGCCAAGAGTCCCCGAAATGGTTGAGGATGCTACGTGCAACTCAGAATATAATGAAAATTGAGAATCATATTGAGGAACCATTGTCTCTGCTAGATTCTTGGTATAGGATTTTAGCTAGACCACCCCTCACTCACACTTCCAATCCCTCAAAAGTTGTTTTTTTCATCGATTTTGAGAACTAGGGTTTTTCTCAGTAAGAAGCAATGCAACATTTGGATTTAGGGGTCCAATTTGTGAAACCATGCCTCCGAAGTAGATGGACAATGTGTTCACCTAGTACCTACCTGAAAAATCTTGCAACATCTCATAGAACTTAAAAATAGTTCTCCGTTAGGTTTTTATGCCCTGAGGAGGAATTGGCCAAGAGTCCTTGAAATTGTTTGGGATGTGACTTGCAATTGGGAATAAAATGAAATATGAGAATCAAATTGAGGAACCATAGACTCCAAAAGATTACTCGGATAGGATTTCATCTAGATCATCGCTCACTCCCAGGTGCCATGCCTCGAAAGTTGTTTTACTCATTGATTTCGAGAACTAGTTTTTTGCTCAGTTTGAAGCAATGCAATATTTGGATTAAGGGGTCCAATTAATAAAACCATCCATCAGGAGTGGATGGATAATGTGGTCACCTATTCCATGCCTAAAAAATCTTGCAGCATCTCACGGAACTCATAAATTCTCCTCTGTTAGGATTTTATGCCATGAGGAGGAATTGACAAATAATCCCCGAAATGTTTTGGGATGCGACTTGCAACTTGGCATAAAATGAATATCGAGACTAGGATTGAGGAACCATCATCTCTTTTTGATTCCTTCATATGATTTCAGCTAGAGAACCCCTCCCTCTCGGGTCCAATCACTCGAAAGTTGTTTTTTCATCAATTTTGAGAACTATCAATAAAACTGGCATGAATTTAGATGGATAAATAAGTAGAGTGTTTTAAGGTTTCTAAACATAGTTGTGGGATCTTACAGAAGTTCATTATTCTACTCAGTTTGGATTTTATGCCCCCAAACCAAATTTGCCACACATCCCTAAATGTCTTGAGGAGGTGAGTTGCTACTCGCGATAAAACTCAAACCGAGACTCAGATGCACAAATCGTCAATTGCATTGGATTCATAGCATTGGTTTTCATCTAGTTGGTCCCCTATGCTATCATTATGTCGATCAAAAAACCATTTTTTGGAGTATCTATGACATTGGGGTTTTGGTTAATGAGGCATAATTCAATTTGTGAAGATGAGGTTGATTTTAAATAAAATTATGTCGGGCATTTTTGGTTAGTGTCGTTCCATGGAACTTGTCCAAACAGAGTTGTGGGAGCTTACAAAACTTTGTTATGCTGCTCAGTTTGGATTTTATACCCCAAATGAAATTGGCCACATGTCCTTGAATGGCTTGAGGAGTTAAGTCACAATTATCGATAAGACTAAAAATGGGACTCAGATGCATGAACTATTACTTGCATTGGATCAGGAACACTTGGTTTCAACTATTGGGGATACTATCTTATCATTTCGTCGAACAGAAAACAATTTGTTGGAGTATCTCCAACACTAGGGTTTTGGTCAATGACACATAGTGCAATTTCTGAAGAGGAGGTCAATTTTCAAGAACAATGTATTGGGTCTTGACATAATGTAGTGACGTGGGCCTTGGCCAAACAGACTTGCAAGATCTTACAAAAGTTTGTTATGCTACTCGATTAGGATCTTATGCCCGTGGATCAAATTGGTTTTCTGTGTGACCAAATAATAGATAAATAGGTCATTTGTACAAGTTCATGGTATATGGAATCCTTTGATGTTGCATCATGGATGATAAATTAATTAGAATTTTATGGGAGAGCCATCATGAAATACTTATAATATGCTCAATCTTGTGACATCTATCAAGGAACTAGGAAATCATCATGTAGGGATGAAATGTTGTTACACCTGGTAGTTGTGCTAGAACCATTAGAAAAATGGGTAGTAACATTAACAACCCTAGGCGCTCAATTTAGATAATAGTACTAACATATATGTATGATGAATAAATCTCAATAAGACTCTTAGTATCTCCTGCTAGAAATAACAATCTGAGGAACTTACACTCTCCAAAGTAGGTCTAATATGTACATATAAACAACCTGTTCATTGTTACTTATGGTGGGTCAAACCTATATTCAATTTACCTATCATATGTGATGGTAAAGTGCATTATTAGGTGTCGTTTCATGGTCCAGGATATGTTTATCTCAATGTTTATCCCATAGTTGGGCACTTCATTTGGGGAAAAAAGAAATAATTTACTCAAGGGTGAGTCAACAATTATGGAACAATCTTGTTGGTCCCTTCATTTTGATGGAGTACATGTTGGTATATACTCAACATACAAAGAATTTTGAGTTGCATCACACATAACAAACACCGTAAATTCAATAATGAGTATCATATATGTTCGTAACCATGAAACATGATTTTATGAATGAATTTAGGTGGCTAAATAAGTAAAGTGGTGCAAGGTGTCTAAATAGACTTGGGGGACCTTACGAAAGTCCATTATGATGCTCGGTTTAGATTTTATGCCCCAGAACCAAATTGGCCACATGTCCCTGAATGGATTGAGGAGGTGAGTTGCAACTCATGATAAAACTCAAACAGAGATTCAGATGCAAGAATTGTAAAATGCATTGGACTCAGAGCATTGATTTTCAACTAGTGGGGCCCCTACGCTATTATTCTGTCCACTGGAAAACCATTTGTTGGAGTATCTTCGGAACTAGGGTTTTGGTCAATGAGGCATAGTGCAATTTCTGAAGATGAGGTTGATTTTCAAGAACACTTTGTCGAGAGTTTTTGGCTAGTGTAATCATGTGGGCCTTGGCCAAATAGACTTGAGGGATCTGACATAACTCTATTATGTTGCTCGGTTTGGATTGTATGGCCCCATACCAAATTGAACACATGTCCCTAAATGGCTTCAAGAGATGAGTTTTCACTTACGATAAAACTCAAAGTGAGACTCAGATGCATGAACTGTTATTTTCATGGATTTAGAGCACCGAGTTTCAACAAGTGGGGCCCCTACACTATCATTCCATCGACCATAAAACCATTTGTTGGAGTATCTTCGACACTAGGGTTTTGGTCAATGAGGCATATTGTAATTTCTGAAGATATGGTTGATTTTCAAGAATTCTCTGTCGAGCATGCTTAGATAGTGTAGTCACATGGGCCTTGACCAAACTGACTTGCGAGAGCTTACAAAAGTTCGTTATGCTTCTTGGTTTGGATTTTATGCCCTCAGACCAAATTGGCCTAAGGTACTTGAATGTATTGAGGAGGCGAGTGACAAATATCGATAAAATTGGGATGAATTTAGGTGGATAAAGAAGTAGAGTGGTTTAAGGTTTCTATTTAGACTTGCGGGAGCTTACATAAATCTATTATGCTACTCAGTTTGGATTTTATGCTCCAAGTTTCAATGGTTTTGGTCAATGAGGCATAGTGTGATTTTTAAAGAGGAGGTCGATTTTCAAGAACACCATGTTGGGTCTTTTTTTCTTGTGTAGTTGCATGGACCTTGTCCAAACTGATTTGTGGGAGCTTACATAACTATGTTATGCTTCTCAGTTTGTATTTTATGCCCAAGGACCAAATTGGTCAGATGTCCTTGAATGGCTTGAGGAGATGAGTTGCAACTATTGATAAAACTCAAAGAGGGACTTAGATGCATGAACTGTTAGTTGCATTGGATTCGAAGCACCAGGTTTCAACTATTCAGGCTCCTATGCTATCATTCTGTTGACCAAAAAATAATTGTTGGAGTATATCCAACACTATGGTTTTGGTCAATGAGGTATACTGAAATTTCTAAAGAGGAGGTTGATTTTCAAGAACATTGTGTTGGGTATTTTTGGCTAGTGTAGTCACGTGAGTTTTGGAAAAACATACTTGTGGGAGCTTACAAAAATTCATTATGCTACTCAGTTTGGATTTTATGCCCCCAGACCAAATTGACCACATGTTTGTAAATGGCTTGAGGTGGCAAGTTGCAACTCGGGATAAAACTCAAACCTAGACTCAGATGCACGAACCATCAATTGCATTGGATTAAGAGCACCGATTTTTGGCTAGTGGGGTCCCTACGCTATCATTTCATCGAATGAAAAACCATTTGTTGGAGTATCTCCGGCACTAGGGTTTTGGTAAATGAGGCATAGTGCAATTTTTGAAGATGGTTGAGCTTGATTCTTACACTCACTTTTAGACTTATATTACATGTTGCATGATAACTACTTTTAGCATGTCTCATAAATATCTCAATTAACTAATAACATAATTAATTAATAAAAACAATTTACTTTAATAAATCATTTAACTAAAGTAAATTCAAGAGTAGAAGGTTTTGGACGATTTCCACACATCTAGACACATAGACCTGTGTGGAAATACCTGTCCAATGATACCACTAACATCAACACTCCATCTTAGAGAGGAAGGTATTCTTCACCACTCCAAGTCTACCCTTGAAGAATACAAACTTCCCTTTCTGCAAGAGGTTGGTTAGAATATCTGCAACCTTCTCATATGTGGAAATATATTGAATCTTCACTACTCATTTCTCGATCCTATCCCAAATGAAGTGATATATGATCTCAATATGCTTGGAATTATCATGGAATACTATATTTTCAAACTCGTTTTGTACTAAAAAATCTCTAGTTTAATGTATTATTATAGTTTGTGTATGTTTTTGTCCATGTAACATAATATTGAGAAACGCGCTCTTCCCCTCATTCTAAGTATGGTAGCCTAGGTAGGTTGAAGGCTAGGTTAACAACTTATGAATAGATCATATATATATCATAAAAAATTGACTCAGTAAAAACAAACATGTATGTAGGACATGAACCCATATGTGGAGGGTAACAATTTTTCTTCTTAACCACTCGAACTACACCCAATTGACAAAATTTGTGTGTATTATGCAACTACTCAAAGGCTTAAAATTTCTTCTACTTGATGATATATTTAACCCATGATAGTAAGTAAAGGATTACTCATTCATAGATTCATTTATTTTATCAAATCAAATAGGTGCCAATAGTATATTGGTTCTTGTTGTTGCTTGAAATGACAATTGTGCACAACACTTGATACACCCTTGTAGGTCTCTCAAGTAGAAAAAGAAAGGATTGGAACCCAAGGTATGTTTAAATATTTAAACTTGATAATTGTGTGGTTAATTTGATTAGTTAAGAAAGTTTATGGACTATTTTCCATTATGGGTACTATCCTCCAGTTATATGTGTGGAAAATATTAAAGTCTTCCTACCTCATTAATCATTTTTCCTAAAATATCAAATTAGAATGAAAGCTTAGTTTTAATTCACTAGATTTAAGTTACATTTTCATGCAAAATATCTATTATTCATTATAAATAAATCTTATATAATCTATCAATTAATTAAATAAGAGTTACACCATCAATAATCAAAGTTAAGATAGTGGTAAAATGCAAAAATAAAATGTAATATGCATGATAAACTCTAAGTGCATGAGTAAACTAATATAAAATATAAAATAATTTAAATTGTGAAAATAACCATTAATATAAGCAAATTGTAAGTAGAATCTAGTTGCTAATAATCATTAAATTCAACATACATATGTACAAGAAGGAGGATAAGTGCAAAGATGCCCAAAATATATTTATTCATTAATGGAGGTTTTTGTATAGATAATAGTAATCTAAATAGTTTCAACAATCAATCAAACTTACCATAAACATTATGTTTATTAGACCATATGCTATTCATATCAACTTAAATCCAAGCAAGATGAAACAACCCTAACCCCATGCAGAGATGGGCTAAAGGGAATCTATGATCATGGTAGAATTAGCTATATAGACATCTGTATAAATGTACAAATATATGTATGACGGAAATAAACAAAAAATTACCTCAAAAACTATGAAACTCTACTTTCACCTTAGTGTTGGACCTTATATTACATTATTAGTTGTCAGTTCATGGGCTAGGATATGTTTATCTCAATGTTTATCCCATAGTTGGGCACTTCATTTGGGGAAACAAGAAAGAATTGACTCAAGGGTTAGTAAAACATTATGGAACAAACTTGTTTGTCCCTTCATTTTGATGGAGTACATGTTGGTACATACTCAACATACAAACAAATTTGAGTTGCATCACACATAATAAACACTGTAAATTCAATAATGAGTATCATAGATGGTCGTATCCATGAAACATGATTTTGTGCATGAATTTAGGTGGCTAAAGAAGTAGAGTGGTGTAAGGTGGATAAATAAACTTAGGGGATATTACGAAAGTCTGTTATGATGCTCGTTTTGGATTTTATGCCCCAGAACCAAATTGGCCACATGTCCCTGAATGGCTTGAGGAGGTGAGTTGCAATTCGTGATAAAAATAAAAATGAGACTCAGATGCACGAATCGTCAAATGCATTGGTCTCAGAGCATCGGGTTTCAACTAGTAGGGCCCCTACACTATTATTTTGTCTACTAGAAAACCATTTGTTGGAGTATCTTCGACACTAGGGTTTTGGTCAATGAGGCATAGTGCAACTTTTGAATATGAGGTCAATTTTCAAGAAGAATCTGTCGGGCATTTTTGGTTAGTGTAATCACGTGGGACTTGGCCAAATAGACTTGTGGGATATGACACAACTCCATTATGCTGCTCAGTTTGGATTTTATACCCCCAGACCAAATTTACCACATGTCCCTAAATGGATTGAGGAGATGAGTTGTCACTTGCGATAAAAATCAAACTTAGTGATGCAAACCCCCTCCCCCAGTGAGTTCCATGACCTCTCGGTCACTCGATAGTCCTCTTACTCTGAGCGGGAACGACTCTTTCAGGTCCTCACTGGAACACTATAAATCTGATCCACAGGTCCTCTTGTTTAGAACTCACATGTGAAGACTCCAACATCAAGTGTGAGCTCCCCCTGCATGTGATCATCCTTATGACCACGACCTTACCCATAAGGTGTGTTTCACATTTCGCGATTCGAGATTTCTCAAGGGAGAAATCCTTGTCTCTTCAACCACCGAATGCCGAAAAGAGCTTAACAACAATTATCCTGTGTTTAAATCTTGGTCCATGCGACCATTCTCCATGACCTCGCGCTAAACCAAAAAGTGATTTTCATGGATCAGGACTTCTACAATCAAGCGTCCCGTTCCTTTGAAACTTGAATCCCTGAATCCTGATTGGGGCTTAAGGTTCTCAGCTCCTACCTCACGTGACCATGCCCCAGGACCACATGTCTACACCAAAAGGGATATCGGAGTTCACAGTTTGACAAACCCATGAACATGCTCTCCTACCTCTCAAATCCTGAAGTTCTGAACTCTGAAAGGACCCCATGTTCTTTTAACGCCTCCCTAAGTGGATCACCATATGACCTAGTCCTGTGACCTAGGGTTAAACCTTGGGGGCATCAGGGTTTCTCACTTTGGGGTTTCACAACTTAAGAGACCAAAGGTCCTACACCTTTAGTTCCTCGAACGTCGAAACTTCGAAATCCTTTTGCACTAGATTGACGGTCCCCGTTGCCCCTTGACCGATGATCAAGATCATTCGTCTTATTTTTCCTGAGGGATGGTCTGGATTATTTCATGGATTTCCTTCTTGTGAATCCCCTGCTCTTATCCTCGTGATTCCCCCAGTTGATCATATCTTTTCGCCACCTTTCCTCTCCACGATGGACAATCTTGATTCTTTCAGTGATTCTCCCAAACACTTACTACTCACCACGTGTCCCAACTCTCGATCTCTTCCCTACTTGACGGGTGTCTTCTGTGAAATCTGACGGTCATCGGGATTTCACAACACATGATTCCAAAGGAGCTTCACCCTTGTTCCTACAGACGTCGAATGTCGAAATCCCCCTTTGGGCACAAGGCGCTAAGGTTCACGTTGCTTCCATAGATCTGATGGATATCGTAAGATTGGCGCTTCCTCTCGAAGTATTTCCATCACCCGTTCAACTCCTCATCATTCTTCTAGATCCGACGACTATCAACTCTCTGCATTTAGATCTGACGGTTACTGTGGTCTCCCCCTTGAGATTCTACGACTTTTCTTCCCAGACTTAGGAAATATTCTAAGTTTCAAGGCCTAAATCTTTAGTCCTTCTTCAGCTAGATCTCTGTGAACGAAACACACTCCCTCTTGAGCTTCTTCTCCTTAAATATTTGAACTCCTATGCACACCTTGTGTTCGAGGATTTCGAATAACTCAGATTCGAAGGGATTTTCTTGAAAAGAAAATATCTCATGCCCTCCTAGTGTTCTTCTTTGTTGTTTCTTCGAACTTAGTCGTCTCTAAGTTTTGTGCACTCCTTGCACCTGGAATATCAAGTCTCCTTGTTCTCCTCTGAACCTCCCTCTCTGAATCATTCTGAGATCCAGTTAATGCACACCTTGCATTAGGGAGGTATACATGGTTCGGTAGAAAAACAACTGAAACTTATCGAGTTTCATTCTAGAATCATACAGTCATTCTCTCCACTCTCAATGGGAAATGAAAATGAAATTATGAACATCATAAAGAATACAACACACTTTTATTTAAACAATAAATGAACACAAATATATGGCAATCTCTTGTCTGTTCTATTCATTACTAAAAAATGAAAATTACATGGTCTTCCTACTATTTTGTTCTACTTTGTTCTACTCTCCTCTATCCATCTTGATCTACTGTTACAATGAAAAATGAAACTTTTTAAGGACCGACTCCCTAAGCACTCTCATCCTATTCTTGAAATCTATCAAATTAGAATTAAAACTATTACCTACTCAGTCCTATTACGATAACTGCTAATTACTATCATATAGAGTCAACACTCCATGTCTGTGATTTATTACAGTCCATAGAGACTTTAGAAACAAGTTACGATTTTAAAATTTGCTCAACAAAATATCTCAAAAACCCAAATAAATTCTGAGTTAATGCTCGATTTGAATTTCTGGCTTTGCTAAAATGTCATTAGTCTCTCCTCCATGTGTGCATTGATGGATGTGAAGGTGATGCTCCTGCATCATACTCCTCTGGTTAAAAAAATTCATGGACTCCTGTCCATGAGCTCCTGCATTGTCGTTCCATGCTTCAAAATATCAGGTTCTATGACCCAACTTGCATCTTCCCTTGGATGATATTTCCACTTCACTAAGTACTCAGGATATGTTTTCCTCCTGGTTTTCTTTCCATCCCTCTGTTCAGTGATTTTCTCCATCCGAGGTATTTCTGTTGTGGGCAATTTCTCTTCCCATTGAATCTCTTTTTGATCATCTATCTCTCCCGCTTCATTCCTCTAGTAATGATATAGGTATGCAACATTGAATATCAGTGATATCCCAATGTTGTTCGACAACTTATTCTCATAAGAATTGGCTGCTAATTTTTTGATAATTCTGCATGGCCCAATCTTTTTCATCTTCAATTTGTTGTGCGTTCCCCTTGGGAGTCTCTCTTTTCTAAAATGAGATAAAAATTCATCCCCAACTTCAAATTGAATTTCTCTTCTTCTCTGGTCAACTTTGCTCTTGTATTTATGATTGTTGTCCTGTAGCTTCTCTCTGACTTTGTCATGGAGTTTTTGCATTTCTGCTGCATAATCCTCTGCTCCAACACTTCTGAACTCATCTTGGCTACAATCTCTTAATTATTCAATCCCTCTTGGCTACATACCATACACAATTTCGAATGGACTCTTCCCTATGCTCCTGTTCACTGAATTGTTGAATGCAAATTCTGCCTGTGCCAAGATTTGATCC
This sequence comes from Picea engelmannii, assembly GCA_009831015.1. NCBI lineage: Eukaryota > Viridiplantae > Streptophyta > Pinopsida > Pinales > Pinaceae > Picea > Picea engelmannii. The sequence continues at coordinate 417,445 of ML777861.1, forward strand.
CATTGTCTTCCTTGCTCAGTGACTAAACTCCTCAGTAGGTTTCCCAAACTTTTGTTTACTACTTCAGTTTGTCCATCTATCTGAGGGTGATATTTTGAAATAAATGATAAGTTCATCCCCAGTCTTTTCCATAGAGTCCTCCAAAAATGTCCCACAAATTTGGTGTCCCTGTCTGAAACTATGCTCCTCGGCAATCTATGTAGTCTCACTACTTCTCTGAAAAACAAATTGGCGATGTGTGTGGCATCGATTGTCTTCTGGCATGGTATGAAATGTGCCATTTGTGAGAACCTATCCACCACAACAAATATGGAATTACTTCCTCTCTTATTTCTAGGCAATCCCAAAACAAAATCCATGCCGATTGCATCTCACGACCTCTCTGGAATTGGCAATGGCTTATACAAACCAGTATTTTGTTGTCTTCCCTTTGCATACTGACAAACTCTGCATTTGTTCATGAACTTATTCACTTCTTCTCTCATGCTAGGCCAATAATACGAATTTCTTAATTGTGCAAACGTCTTGTCATGACCAAAGTGTCCAGCTAAACGTCCACTATGTTTTTATTTCAGTAGGTTGTCTCTCATTGAGCACTTTGGAATACATAATTGTCTCCCCTTGAACAGTAATCCATCCTGAATTAAATATTGAGTCCATGGGATTATGTCTCCCAATAAGGGATTCTTGCATGCCTCATATGCTCCCTTGAAATCTGCATCTTCTGTATACATCTCCTTGAGGTGTTCGAACCCCAATGTCTCCACTTGGAATTCCTGTACAATCAAACTTCTTCTGCTCAAAGCAATTGAAACTTTGTTATGAGTTCCAACAATGTGTTTAATAACAAAAGTAAAATTCTGCATGAATTCTACCCATTTTGCATGTTTTTGATTCAATTTTTCTTGCCTAGTAATAAATTGCAAAACATGATTATCACTATACAAGACAAATTCTTTAGGAATTAAATAATTTCTCCATTTTTTTAAATCTTGAATCACTGCATAAAATTTCTTTTCATACGTGGAATATGTTTTCTTGGCATCATTCAGTTTCTCACTGAAATAAGTAACTGGCTTGTTGTCCTGGCTCAAGACTACTACAATAGCTAATCCACTTGTGTCACATCTCACCTGAAATGTTTTTCCAAAATCTGGTAAGACCAGAATTGCCTGCTCTGTGATCTTCTCTTTCAACACTTGGAAATTTTTTCCAACTTCCTGTTTCCAACTAAAGGACTTGTGCTTCTTCTCCACAGTATCCAACATGGGTGCACATATGCCACTGAAATGTTTGATAAATTTTTGATAAATTTCCTATAAAAACTTGCTAACCAATGAAAACTTTGTACTTCAAATAGGCTGCTTAGTGATGGCCATTCTCTAATTTCTCTCACCTTCTCTGGTTCCATCTTCAATTCATTCGAAGAGATTACGAATCCCAAATATATGAACTCCTTCTTCATAACAGAACATTTCTTCAGATTTATCAGTAATTGCTCTCTCTGTAACCTTTCCATCACTGCGGTTAAATGTCTTAAGTGTTATCCTTTTGTTTTGTTGAAGATTAGTATATCATCTAGATATACTATGACAAATTTTCCAATGAAGTCCTTCAACACTTCATTCATCAGTATCATGAATGTTCTTGGTGCATTTATCAACCCAAACAGGATGACCAACTATTCAAATAATCCTTCATTCGTCTTGAATGTTGTTTCCCATTCATCTCCTTCTCTCATTCTTATTTGATGGTATCCACTCTTCAAGTCTATCTTGGAAAAATAACTTGTGCCACTCAGGCAGTCCATAAAATCATCCATCCTTGGTAAACAAAATCTGTATCTAATGGTTATCTTGTTGATGGCTCAAGAATCTGTGCACATTCTCCATCCTCCATCTTTCTTTGGGCTTAATACAATGGGTACTACACATGGGCTTAGGCTTTCCCTGAATAACCCTTTATCCAACAACTCCTGGACTTGATTCTTGACTTCCTCATTCTCTCTAGGGGTCAACCTATACGATGTTTTGTTTGGATACTAGCTCCTAGAATAAGGTCAATGTGATGGTTTATGCTCCTGATGGGTGGTAATGAGTGTAACTCATCTACAACTATATCAACAAATTTCTGTAACAGTTCTTGGATTTCTATGGTAAAATATTCTACATAAGTATTTGTAAGGACCACTTTAGGCTTCCTCACAACAGAAAACTGCATCTCTCTCTTCCTTGACTTCCTTTAAGAGCTCCTTCCCACTCATGAGAAGTATGCTTGAACTAGCTTATGCCTTCTCCTTGTCTACTATGGGTAACAACATATGTGTCCTACCATTCTTTTCTAGGGTATAGGTATTCTTCCTCCCATCATGAATAACCTTTCGGTCATATTTCCATGGTCTTCCCAATAAAATATGACATACATCCATAGGGATTACATCACAAAATATTTCATCTTTGTAACCTCCTATTTTAAACTCGACTTGGCATTGTTGACTTACCATGACTTGATGTCCTTTCTGCCGCCACGATACTTTGCATGGCCTTGGATGTGCAGTGGTCTTCAGCTCCAACTTTTCCACCATCTCTGTGGATAATAGATTATCCGTGATCCCACTATCTATGATCACCTTGCAAACCCTGTCTTTCATCTTGCAAGCAGTTCTGAACAGGCCTGTCCACTGAGCTGGTTCTTCTGGTTCCTTCTTTGGTTTGAGAATAATTTTCCTCATCATGAGGTTTCTTCCTCCTTCTGTGGCCTCTACTTCCACATGCTTCTCTGCTTTGGAAATGTGTGCTTCTCTGCCTTCTCTTTTTCTGTCGGGACATTCCCAAGATTTTTGCCCTTCCTTTCCATAGGTATAGCATTTAACTATGCCTCCTTTGGCTCTTCCTCTTCTTCTTCCTCTGGGAAAAGAACTTCATCCACCATGTTGTCCTCTCTTCTTATTTTGTTTGTTGTTCTTCAAACAAACTTAAAATATTTTACTTTGGCTCTGATACCACCTGATGCAAACCCCCTACCCAAGTGGTGTCTGTGACCTCCTGGTCATTGGATCATTCTCTTACTCTGAACTGGAATGTCTCTTTCGGGTCCTCACTGGAACCCTGTAAATCACATCCATAGGGCCTCTGGTTTAGAACTCACATGTGAAGACTCCAACATCAAGTGTGAGCTCCCCCTTCATGTGATCGTCCTTATGACCATGACCTTAGCCATAAGGTGTGTTTTGCATTTCGAAATTCAGGATTTATCGAGGGATATATCCTTGTCTCTTCAACCACCGAATGTAGAAAAGAGATTAACAACGATTATCTTGTGCTTAAATCTCGGTCCATGCAACCATTCGCTGTGACCTCTCGCTAAACCAAAAAGCGCTTTTCGTGGATCAAGACTTCTACAGTCAAGCGTCTAGTTCCTTTGAAACTTAAATCCATGAATCCTGATTGGGGCTTAAGGTTATCAGCTCCTACCTCATGTGACCAAGCCCCGCAACCACGCGTCTACACCAAAAGGGCTATCCGAGTTCACAGTTTGGCAAACCCACAAACATGCTCTCCTACCTCTCAACTCCCGAAGTTTCGAACTTCGAAAGAACCCCATGTTATTTTAATGCCTCCCTTAGTGGATCACCATATGACCTGGCCCCATGACCTAGGTTCAAACCTTGGGTGCGTCGGGGTTTCACACTTCGAGGTTTCACAACTTGCGAGACCAAAGGTCCTGCACCTTCAGTTCCTCAAATGTCAAAACTCTGAAATCCTTTCGCACTGGATCGATGGTCTCTGTTTCCCCTTGACCAACGGTCAAGGTCCTCCATCTTATTTTTACTGAGGAATGGTCTGGATGATTTCGTGGATTTCCTTCTCGTAAATCCCTCACTCTTCTCCTCGTGAGTTCCCTGGTCGATCAGATATTGTCACCACCTGTCCTCTCCATGATGGACGGTCTTGATTCTTTTGGTGATTCTACCAAACAATGACTACTCACCACGTGTCCCAACTCTCGATCTCTTCTCTACTTAACGTTGTCTTCTGTGAAATTTGACGGTTGTCAGGATTTCCCAACACGTGAGTCCAAAGGAACTTCACCCTTGTTCCTCCAGACACCGAATGTCGAAATCCTCCTTTGGGAACAAGGCGCTAAGGTTTGCACTACTTCCACAGATCTGACAGCTATAGGAAGATCAACACTTCCTCTCGAAGTATTTCCACCATCTGTTCAACTCCTCACCATTCTTCTATATCCGACGACTATTGGCTCTCTGTGTTCAGATCTGATGGTTACTGTGGTATCCCCCTGAGCTTCTGCGACTTTTCTTCCCAGACTTAGGAAATAGTCTAAGTTTCAAGGACTAAATCTTCAGTCCTTCTTCAGCTGGATCTCTATGAATGAAAGCACACTCCCTCCTAAGATTCTTCTCCTTAAAGACTCAAACTCCTACACACACCTTGCGTTCAAGGATTTCGAATAACTCAGATTCGAAGGGATTTTCTTGACAATAAAATACCTCTCGCCCTTCTGGCATTCTTCTTTGTTGTTTCTTCAAACTTAGTCGGCTCTAAGTTCTATGAATTCCTTGCACCTGGAATATCAAGTCTCCTTGTTCTCCTCTGAACCTCCCTCTCTGAATCATTCCAAGATCCAGTTAACACACACCTTGCATACACGGTTCGGTAGAAAAACAACTAAAACTTATCCAGTTTCATTATAGAATCATAGAGTCATTCTCTCCACTCTCAACAAGAAATGAAATTGAAATTATGAACATCACAGAGAATACAACACACTTTTCTTTAAATAGTAAATGAACACAGATATATGACAATCTCCTGTTTGTTCTATTCATTATTGAAAAATGAAAAATTAGATGGTGTTCCTTCTATTCTATTCTACTTTTTTCTACTCTCCTCTATCCATCTTGATCTACTCTTATAATGAAAAATGAAACTTTTTAAGGACCGGCTCCCTAAGCTCTCTCGTCTTGTTCCTAAAATCTATCAAATTAGACTTAAAACTATTACCTACTCAATCCTATTACGATAAATGCTAATTACTATCAGATAAAGTCAACACTCCATGTCTGTGATTTCTTACAGTCCTTACAAACTTTAGAAACAAGTTACGATTTTAAAATTTGCTCAACAAAATATCTCAAAAACCCAAATAAATTATGAGTTAATGCTCGATTTGAATTTCTGGCTTTGTTGAAATGTCATTCTTCTCTTCTCCACGTGTGCACTGATGGTTGTGAAGGATATGCTCCTACATCACTCAGACTCAGATACATGAACTGTCAATTGCATTGGATTAAGAGCACTGGATTTCAACAAGTGGTTCCCCTAAGTTATCATTCTGTTGACCAGAAAACCATTTGTTGAAGTATCTTCGGCACTAGGGTTTTGGTGAATGAGGCATATTGCAATTTCTTAAGATAAGGTTGATTTTCAAGAACACTCTAGTGGGAATGTTTAGATAGTTTAGTCGCATTGGCCTTGACCAAACTGACTTGCGGGAGATTACAAAACTCTGTTATGTTGCTCGGTTTGGATTTTATGCCCCCGGACGAATTGGCCATAAGTCCTTGAATGGATTGAAGAGGCGAGTGACAACTATCGATAAAATTGGCATGAATTTAGGTGGCTAAAGAATTAGAGTGGTTTAATGTTTCTAAATAGACTTGCGGGATTTTAGGGAAGTTCGTTATGCTACTCAGTTTGGATTTTATGGCCCCAGACCAAATTCACCACATATCCTTGAATCGCTTGAGGAGGGGAGTTGCAACTCACGATAAAACTCAAACTGGGACTTGGATGCACAAACCATCAGTTGGATTGGATTCATAGCACCAAGTTGCAGCTAATGGGTTCCCAATAGTAAGAATCTCTTTGTTTGCAATGGCCAGATTGCCCGAAAATGCCTCTAAATTGAATGAGAACATGTGATTAACTTCCTCGTGATTCAAATTTATGTAGAGTAATTTCCTTTTTCTACTGTAAATAATTGCCAGCCTGTTTGATGGTGCGAAAACATGTGTTGAATTCTTAGCACGAAAATTTTGAAGATTAAAAGGGTTTGTACCCAACTGAATCTTCCTCCTATTAGATAATTCCCCACTTCTCATATTCAATATAAACCTAAATAAGTGTCCATTCCCAAGATCACAAAGCAAGTATGAAATCCCTTCCAATTTACAAAGAAGAGAAAATTGAGGTGGGCCATTTTCTTCAAAATACAGCCTTGTAATCAAGTGCAGATCAGGAAGAGAGTAATCATTAATACTATTGTCTCTCCAGAGTCCAAAAACTACCCATTCAGTCCTCACAAGATTATTAGCAATAGGATTTATATCAACGCAAGAGAGATCAAAGTCAATGGCCAAATGTTTCACCTCAATAAGGGATCCCTCTACAACTTCCAAGTAGACAAGATTACCCCTTCCAGTGGCCAAAATAAACTTAGCAACATTAGTTGTGGATACAATTATAGGAAATCCAATGCCCACTCTCCATTCAGTCAATAACTTTTGAGACTGTGCGTTGACTAACCTCACAGAAATGGATGTCACCTGAACAAGCTGGTTGTGAATCACATATTGGCAAATCCTTCAATATATGTTTCTTCTAGCTCATCCTTCAAGTTCATTGCAAGTACACAGGTCTCAATAACAAGGCTAACAACTAGAAAAGTATCAAATATGTCATGAGTTGAAGATCGTAATGACCAAATCCCCTTTATTCATGGAAGCTCTACAGATGCATGCTTTTTGATTCTAATGCCACTATGAACTATGCAAAGAGAACCATCCCCAAATGGTCCAGAACATGTAACAATTTGACTCTGGGCTTGTTTGTCATCTACCACGTAGAAGTCCATTATAGGACCAATGTTCAAAAATATTTCCAAAAATTCTGCCAGTGAAGTTTAATAAGTTGTGAATCTCCATAGATCGACCCTATGTACATGATTCCACTATCTAAATAAGAAATTTTTGAAGCAATATATGTCTCTCCCAGAAGTTCTAGCTTTAGACTAGTAACCCTTTCGCTTCTATGTGTGATAACAAGAAAATGAAGCTACCCTGAGAAGTCACCTAGAAGGTATCGAGAACCATCAGCATCAACTCTACTATAAGCATTAGTTTTAGTCATATAGATAGGTGTGGTACGGATTTCTTTGTATGCAGAGGCACTGCAATAACAAATTGTCTCATCACCAATGACAATAACACCCCCTAAAGGAATTGGAACTGGTATTAACAGAGCAACACCATAATCCATATTTCTCTTTGACCAAAGGCCCTAGTAGAATTATTTGTTTCTTAGATCAACCATATATGTATTGAGGTTCCTTATTTCTATATTATCCTGGTATAACAAATCAACTGTAGACTTTGAACAACCATATAAGAACTTGATATCTAAAACTTGAAGTTCCTCAAACCTGATGTTGAAAGATTCTTGAAGTTGTCCCTCACTGTCGAATGGCATAATGTCTAATGCACCAACATTGAGCCTACAATCAGGATCTATGATACAAATATTCCCGCATTCTATGGGATGCCCAATATGATTTGAGACACCTCCCATTTCCATATTAATAAGTTCACCAGCCTGCATGTCCCATTGAAGAACACAAATTTTAGATTTTTCTGTTGAAATAAAAAGAGAATCTCGTGGCTCCCTAGGAGACTAGAAAATCTCGAGGCTTGCAATTCAACCGTAGATGGGAACATATAGAAATGGCCTCAAACCCTGTGGGGTGAAAAGATGAATCTCAATTCTACTACATTTTGCAATAATCATATTAATGTCATAAGGACCGATAAATCTTCCTACGCATGAATGAGTAAAACCTATGGCATTCTGAACAGTCACCACATAGTTCCATATACTCATCTTGTTACCGAGAAGATGCTTTGAACTAATTTTTATCCTAGTTTATCTCCTCTTTTAGCACCTATTTTAGCTTCTGGTTTAGCTTCTGGTTTAGCTCCTAGTTTAGCACCTAGTTTAGCTCCACGTGTGGCGCCCAATTTAGCTCCTGGTTTAGATCCTAGTTTAGCACCTAGTTTAGCTCTAGGTGTGTTGCCTAATTTACCTCTTGGTTTATCTCATAGTTTAGCTCCTGGAACTAGATTGGTGAATTTAAAATTTCTTGAAGAAGTACAACACTCTGGAACTAGATTGGTTTGGTGTAATCCGAAATATAAAAGATGACATCCTTTTCATATCTAATACATGTTCTATGCTTATTCTTTCTGATTTATTCCCAAGGTTTGATGATCTTCTTAGAAAGAGGAAGTTAAACTTTATCCCTACTTGAATATGGAATTCTCTCACTAAGTTATTTTTGTTTTGGATGTTGATCTGAATCAATACCACCATATTCTTTGAAAATATGTTTTTTCTAAAAAAAGGTGATATAGCCTTAATTTCCACCCTACAGGTTGAAAGGGAGTTCAAAAGTAAATGAAATCCAAACCAAATACCTTGCTTGAGAGATGGGTCATTTTTGGAGGTCGTAGTGGGTATAATAGGGTAAAACACATGATGATAATCACACATAAGTAGTAATGCAACAAGCAATGAATTTTCAAACCTCTTAGATTCATGAAGTTATGAAGAGATAGGTGAGGGATGAGTTGTATCTTCATGGAATGAGCCTAGGAACTCATACCACGCGAGTCTCTTATGGTTTCTATAAGATCTAGAAGCCTCTCCCAAACATATTCCAAGGATATATATAACAAAGACAAGTCTCAAGCACTGGGAGGAGGAATCAAGAGTATTGTTATGTTGTCTATTTGCATAGGATCTATTCATATCCATCACAACCAGGAATCGGAAGTTTCTATCATGATCAAGAAGCTAAGAAAGAGCAAGGAGCAAGGGAGAATGGCATCATCATGAAAAGTATGAGCTTGATGTAATAGTACAACAAAACAGGCCATTAGCACCTTGTTTAGCACCAAATGTTAGTGCATTTGAGGGCATGAACTGGGCCAATGGGATGGCACAAAACTCGACACTAAATGACGTGTTCAGCTGGGTGTCAGATTTAGCACCCAATTTAGCTCCATCTTTAGCACTAGGTTTTTCTCCCTCTTTAGCACATAGTTTTGCTCCCTTTTTAGCTCCCAACTTTTCTCCTTATTTATCGCCCTATTTTTCTCCTAATTTAGTGCCTAGTTTAGAGTCTAAACTGAGATATAACTCCCTAAATAACGCCCAAAATAGCTCATGGTTTATCTCTTGGTTTAGCTCCTAGTTTAACACCTATTTTATCTCCAAGTGTGGCACCTAATTTAGCTCCTATTTTAGCTCATGGTTTAGCACCTATTTTAGCTCCAAGTGTAGCTCCTAGTTTAGAACCTAGTTTAGCTCATGGTTTAGCTCCTAGTTTATCACCTAGTTTAGCTCTGCATGTTGCACCCAATTTAGCTCATGGTTTAGGTCCTGGTTTAGCACCTAATTTAGCTCCAGGTTTGGCGCCTAATTTATCTCTTGGTTTGGCTCCAAGATTAGCTCCTAGTTTAGCTCATGGTTTAGCTCCCAGTTTAGCTCCTGGTTTAGCTCTTTGTTTAGTGCCTAGTTTAGCTCCTGTTTTAGCACCTAGTTTAGCTCGAGGTGTGGTGCCTAGTTTAGTTTTTCTTATAGTGTAGCGTCAAAAATATATTCTAGTTTGGATTCCAAATTAATGCCAAGATCTGTTTCCATTATTGCATCTTTTTTTTCTTCCAGAATTGCTTCCTTGTTAGCTCCAGGGTTTGCTTCCATTTAGTTCCAAGATTTGCTTTCTTTTTAATGTCTGGTTTTTCCTATTTTTTAGGACCAGGGTTTGCTTTCTTTTAGTGTCGGTATTTTCTTCTTAATTAGCATCCAATTTTCTTTCTTTCTAAGAAACCAATTTAGCTTCCTACTTAGATTCATAAATAGCTCCAAGTATGGCTTCAAATTTAATAACGAGTTTTACTTCCATTTTAGAGCCACATTTTACTTCCATTTAGTAATTTAACTTTTTTTGATTTCAATTTAATTAGTTAAATATATCATGCATCTTAAAAAACTTATATTATTTTTAGAGTAATTCATATTGCATTTGAATTATTTTATATGATAGTTTTTATGAAAAAAAAAAATTAGGGAACTGGACATCCATACAAACTAACAACGTCACTATACTTATTAAATCTCCATCTAAATAAAATCTACAACATATAGTATATACAAAATAACAAGATAATGATTATAACATGATCATCATATATAATTCACATGTCAGAATGATACATGGCAAACAATCGACGTAAGTTAAGATGATATATGTTCCAATGATATAAGTCAAAATGATAAATGTAAAATGATAAAACTCAATAATACGGAATTTCATGTGAAAATGATACATATCATAGTAAACATCAAAATAGGCATCATAAAAATATATCAACAATGATCAATGATGGATTCTATATGATCAATGCCAATCGCTACTACCAACAACTAGGTCATCATCAATGTGGTCATCATCGTCGTCATTCATAGTCTCTTCTTCATCTGCCTCATCATCATAATCTCTCGTGTCTGTATCAAACCCATTATAATCTAGATCTAGCTTATAAGGATCAACTGGATCTTCTGGAAGACCTGTGTTCTGCAAAAAAGAACATTCAAAATGAAAAGTTATTATTTATTTCATGCAATATGTAATTTTTGTATTATATTTATAATATTACAATATACGAAACGAAACCATAATAATATTACATCATATCAAAGTGCACATACCATAATAAAATTTTGAATAAGTTACAAATAAGAAGTCATTCCAATGTTGTAAAACATGCAACAATTCCAATAAACGTTAGTAAAGAATGTAAAAAATTGTGTTATAAATTTTGACTATCAATTGGAGATTCTATTACATAATCGTAAGTGCCAACCCTCTCCATTTTGTGCTATATATGATTATGTTTTCCTATAAAAATACTTTGAGAGTTAATTGGTCTATATATATTCTTCTCTTATATTTCACAAACGAACATTTTTCTAGGACATTTGGCCCATTGTAATATGCTTCAAAGGTCCTTTGAGAATTAACTAGTTTATAGGTAATTTTGAAGATGCTCTCGATACTCATTCAACTAGACCACATCCAAATGTCAATCCTTCCAAAGAAAAAATTCAATACATGAAGCCCTAAAGGGTTGAAAATTATGACAAAAATGTAATAGAAGGTATCAAGGTTTATTGCCCTACCTTTCCTTGCCTTGTTATGGCATTCCATGTCTTCCCATGCCTTGCCTTTGCATGCTTTGTAGTGCCATGCCTTGCATTGTCTTTCCTTGCCATGCATTTCCTTACCTTACCATGCCATGCCATGCCTTGACTTTCCATGCCTTTCCTCACCATTCCATGCCATGCCATGACTTTCCCTTGCATGCCTTTCCCTTGCATGACTTTCCATGCCATCCCTTTCCTTGTTCTGCCATGAATTTCTTTACCTTGTCATGCCATGCATTGTCTTTCCTTTCCATGTCATGCCATGCCTTTCCTTTTGCATGTCTTTCCTTGCAATTCCTTTCCTTGTCATTCCATTCCATGCCATGCTTGGATATAATATGGTATGCCTTTCCTTTCCATGCCTCTCCATACCATGCCTTGCATTCAATTGTCTTTCCTTGTCTTTCCATACCATGCCTTTCCATATGATTCCTTGGTTTTCCATGCCATGCCATGTTAATCCTTGCCTTTTCATGCCTTCCCACGTCATATTGTGAATTTTCTTGACTTCACATGCCATCCATTACCTTGCCTTGCCATGCAATGTCATGCCATGCCTTGCCTTTCCATCCCTTGCCTTTCCATGCAATTCCATGCCTTTCCTTTCCATGCCATGCTATTCCATGACATGCCTTTCCTTGCCATTCCATGCCATACCTTGCTATCGTATGGTATTCATTTCCATGCCATGCCACTCCATACCATGCCCTACATTGCCTTGCCTTGTCTTTCCATACCATGCCATAATTTTACATTCCTTTCCATGCCACTCCATAGCATGCCCTACAATGCCTTGCCTTGTCTTTCCATACCATGCCATAATTTTACATTCCATGCCATGGATAGCCTTTTCATTTCTTTCCTTGCGACGCATTTCTATTCCATTCCTTATCATGTCATGCCTTTCCTTTCCATTGCATGCCTTGCTATAGTATGGTATGCCTTTGCATGCCATGCCCCTCCATACCATGCCTTGCAATTCCATGTCTTTCATTGACTTTCCATGCCTTGTCTTTCCATACCATGCCTTTCCATATCATGCATTTCCTTTCCATTCTATTTCATGCCTTGCAGCTAGAGCACCCCTCACTCCTAGATGTCATGCCTCGTGAGCAGATCGATAATAGTGTCACCTAGTCCAACATTGCATCTAGTGCAACTGGGAATATCACAAAAATAGAGACTTAGATTGTGAAATCGTCGTATCCTTTGGATTCCTGACATAGGATTTCAACTAGAGCACCCCTGACTCCTGAGTCCAATCCTTCGTAACTTGTTTTTTAAATCGATTTTGGGAGCTAGGGTTTTTCTCAGTTTGAAGAAATGAAAAAATTTGATTTAGGGGTCCAATATATGAAACTGTTCCTTGGGAGAAGATGGAATATGTGGCCACATAGTTCATTCCTAAACAATCTTGCAGCATCTCACGGACCTCAAAAATTTTGCTCCATTAGGTTTTTATGCCTTGATGACGAATTGACCAAGAGTCCCCAAAATGGTTTGCGATGCGACATGAAACTGGTCATATAATGAAAAATGACACTCATATTGAGGAACCTTCATCTCCGTTGGATTCCTAGCATAGGATTTCAGCTAGATCACCCCTCACTCTCGAGTCCAATCCCTCATAAGTTGTTTTTTTCATGGATTTCGAGAACTAGCATTTTTCTCAATTTGAAGCAATGCAATATTTGGATTTAAGGGTCCAATTTATGAAACCATGCCTCGAGAGAGGATGGAAAATGTGGTCACTTATTCCATTCCTAGACAAGATTGCAACATCTCACAGAACTAAAAAATGTTGCTCTGTTAGGATTTTATTCCCTGAGGAGGAATTGGCCAAGAGTCCTTGAAATGGTTTGGGATGCGACTTGAAACTTGTCATAAATGAAAAAAAAGACTCTGATTGAGGAAACATCAACTCTGATGGATTACTGGGATAGTATTTCATCTAGAGCACCCCTCACTCCCAAGTTCCATGCCTCATAAGTTTCTTTACTCATTGATTTGGAGAACTAGTTTTTTGTTCAATTTGAAGCAATGCAACATTTGGATTAAGGGGTACAATTTATGAAACCATGCCCTTAGAGAGGATGAGAAATGTGGTCACCTATTCCATGCCTAAAAAATCTTGCAACATCTCACAGAACTCAAAAATGTTTCTCGATTGGGTTTTTATGCCCTAAGGAGGAATTAACCAAGAGTCCTCGAAATGGTTTGGGATGCGACTTGCAACTGGGAATAAAATGAAAATTGAGACTCGTATTGAGAAACTGTTGACTCTGATGGATTAGTGGGATAGGATTTTAGCTAGAGCACCCGTCACTTCCAGGTGCCATGCCTCAAAATTTTATTTACTGCTTGATTTTGAGAACTAGTATTTTTATCAGTTTGAAGAAATGCAACATTTGGATTCATGGTTACAATTTATGAAACCGTGCCTCGGGAACTCAAAAAACTTGCTCTGTTAGGTTTTTATGCCCCGGGGAGGGATTGGCCAAGAATCCTTGAAATGGTTTAGGATGTGACTTACAATTGGGCATAAAATGAAAACTGAGAATCAAACAGAGGATCCATCGACTCCAATGGATTAATTGGATAGGATTTATGCTAGAGCATCGCTCACTCTCAGGTTCCATGCCTCGAAAGTTGCTTTACTCATTGATTTCGAGAACTAGTGTTTTGTTCAGTTTGAAGCAATGCAACATTTGGATTAAGGGTTCCAATTTATGAAATGATCTCTTGGGAGTGAATGGATAATGTGGTCACCTATTTCATGCCTAACAAATATTGTCTCATCTCATGGAACTCAAAAATTATTCTACGATAGGATTTTATGCCCTGAGGAGGAATTGGCCAAGAATCCCCGAAATTTTTTGGAATGTGACTTGCAACTTGGTATATAACGAATATCGAGACTAGGATCGAGGAACCAACATATTTGTTGGATTCCCGGAATAGTATTTCAGCCAGAGTACCCCTCCCTCCTGAGTCCAATCTCTCGAAAGTTGTTTTCTCATTGATTTTGAGAAATATCGATAAAACTAGCATGAGGAGGCGAGTGGAAACTATCGATAAAATTGGCATGAATTTAGGTGGCTAAATAAGAATAGTTTTTTAAGGTTTCTAAACATAGTTGAGGGATCTTACAGAAGTCATTTATTCTACTGCATTTGGATTTTATGCCATGAACCAAATTGGCCACATATCCCTAACTGTCTTGAGGAGGCGAGTTTCTACTCGCGATAAAACTCAAATCGGGACTCAGATGCACAAACCGTTAATTGCATTGGATTAAGAGCATCGATTTTCAGCTAGTCGTGCCCCTATGCTATCATTTTTTTGATCGAAAAAACATTTGTTGGAGTATCTATGACATTAGGGTTTTGGTTAATGAGGCATAGTGCAATTTGTGGAGATGAGGTCAATTTTCAAGAAAATTATGTTGGGCATTTTTTGTTAGTGAAGTTGCATGGAACTTGTCCAAACATATGTGTAGGAGCTTGTTGGACACACCTACCACACTTATAGGGGGGGTGAATGAGTGTGGGGATTTTTTTCCCAAACTTTCCCTCTTACACAAAAACATCTTAGTTAAAATTCAACATTTATTCATTACCCATTGTTGTCATTTACAACCCATTAAATGAGAACATATATCAACAACATGTATCAACAATATATTATCAACAAGTCATCACCACAAGGAACACAAGGAACACAATATGTATGTACAATATTTCTTTTTATTATGGACAACAATCCAGGGTTTATCAACAACAACTGAATAGAGTACAACTCTACAAGAGCACCATCTCTATAATGCAAGAATCAACTTACACCCTCAACACCAACTGAGATGAGGCAACAATCCTCAATAGATATCAATTTGTCAACAAGTACATGACCTGTCAGTAGTGCAACCAACGTGTGCATGCGCCCTGGCTCACTATAGCCCGCGTATGCACATGGCTAGTGTATACAACAACCTGCGTATACCTTTTGATCTGTTAGGGTTTGTCCTTCAAGATCAACTCAGATCATTTGCAAACAATGTATCATCCTCTTATGTCTATGACTGTCCAATCTGACCACCATCCAGTCACAACACATCCAAGCTCTCCAATATCTTTCTCATGCTCCACAACAAATCAATATGAATGCTATCTCAATCATGTATAAACAACAAGTATACCATAGCAATAATGTCACTACTGAATCACAAGAGTACTGCTCGCTCCATCAACCAAATCAAGCAAACTAAACCACATCATAGAATCCATACCAAGAATGCCCTAAGCATTCACAACACATCAAACAATAGTATCCATCAAGACAATAATGTAATCATACCAGTGTCTCAGCGATAGATCCGAGGCCATAAAATGAAGATCTGGAACTTGCCTCATCATCCAAGAGCTTGGCACCATCTCAAACACAAGTGTTCACCATTCTATCCACTATACGTTCCCTGTCCTCATACAACCCGCGTACATACTCACCCTATATACAACTATCCCACGTATACCTTAATGTACACACACTGTATACACAAAAAACCCACATATGCATCAGAAACTAGGGTTTCTGAAGTTCTGAGAATTTTTCTGTCAAGATCTCTGACATTGCCGAAACTTTGATGCGCCCATGGGATCCTCCTCATGCTTTCTTTCTCAGAATAGATCTTCAATCATGCTCAAGAGATCCATACCAAATATTCTCTCACAAGAAGATCTCCATCAATACTCCACAAGATAATCTCACAAGAATCTCTCCACTGATCCACCAAAAAGGATGATATACAAAAGACCATAGCTATCTTATTTATACTTTCATCCTTGAGGTCACTTAACCCATTTTTAGGTTACTTAACCTATTTTCCTTATTTTAGGGTTAACCAGTTTTCATAAAGAGAAAGTTCTCCAATACTTTATCATTTAAATATTCCTTTTTGATTTTGTCACCTTACTTTATTATTTAAATAATCTTTCTTCTTTTAGGGCACTTTGACTTCTTTGACCATTTGGGGCTTCAAATCAACACATGGGGGGTCCTTCATCTTCATAGGTCCATAAATCTCAAACTGTGAGGAGTTATGTGACATTCCACATACCACCGGAAATGGCATGACAAGAATTATCCATCTAGGACAATTTTACCAACAACTTCAATGATCTTAATCTCACTATTCCACATACAAGCATGATTCCTCCAACCATTCTTTTAGGATAACTCAATCCGCAAAGCATCTTCTCGTCAGGGATTTCACCATAAGGGGACCACTTTGGACTTCATCCATTTGTGCATCTTATCAATCATGATAAGACAATAATGAGTCATCTATGCATTTTTCCAACAATGCATCATGTACCAATGAAACCACATCGATCCATCTTCATCTATGGATTCTCATCAAGGACAATACATATCAATCATCAATCAATCACTTGACATCAATCAATGACATCAATCAATCAAACCATTGGCATCAATGACAACATGATCCAACAATCTCCCCCTTTGGCATTGATGGAAATACCAACATTGATGTCAACACCAATTATGACAAGGCATGCTCTACATCAATAGTCAACATGACTATCTCTCTTCATCAATAAACATCAATCACATCAATGTGATTAACTCTCCCCCTTTGACATAAATGGCAAAGGGCCATTCTCCTCTTGGGGCTGCTCCCCCTGTCTTATTGTCGCTGAATAATATCTCCCCTTTTGAACAAGGGATATCAATATGATGTAATTCTAAAAATACATTTCTCATGCTCCCTCTATGACCATCACTCCCCCTGGAATCATTCCTTTGTGTTATTTATTAAAATATAGGGCTCTTTTCTAGGTATGCATTTGATAAATATCTCCTCCTAGAATCATGGGAAGAACAATGATCCCCCCTATGGGTATGTATAACCCTATCTTCTTTGCCATATCAACAATATGCTACCATATAATGATCCTTGGACCTATCCATATATCAGCCTTGTGCCATACCATACATCATGAAGTAAAATATTAACCAAATACATCATGTGCCAAAATGTGTGCTCATCATGCAAAACACCTATGTTAAAAAACCATGTACATCAACTACATGTCTCAATATGTATCTTAACCACATGAAAAATGCATGCACCATGATATCCAACATGATCCAACAATAGGGCTCTTTTATCATATGCTACCAATAGTACATCATAGAATATATTAAGGAAACTTCAATTATGTACCAGCTATGTACCCCATCATCCAATAGATGAGCATTTGATCAGCATCAATCCATACTCATGGGTTAGTTCCATGCACCCAAGAATTATTTTATATCATAACCTTGCGTGATCTAACGTAGAACCATGAAAACCTGCAACAAACATTGTTAGAACCTGCAATAAACAATGTCAGACCTTGCAACACAGATTTATATCATCTCATCAAGTTGCAACTCATGTGCATTGTTTTTTTCCCAAGGCTTTATCACATATACATGGCCTGCTACATAATAGAGTGCATATGTATGGGACCTATTCAAGGTCAGCCAACATATGTATGCGAATATCACCATTGTCACCTATGTATGCCTCAGTATATGACTTACTTGAGCTTCCTTTCAATCTTTCCTCCTATTATGGTTGCTCTGTCTTCTTCACCCACTTCTATAGATGGCCCTTCTCCTCAGAACTTGAGCTCTGAGCATCCATCTTTTCAAATATGTCTCCCTTTATTACTTCATTGCTTCTTCTAGCCATGTTATGTGAAGTCCTCATCATGGACATTCTTCTTTTGTTCCAACACTCTTGGGATTTGTGGCCAAATCCACTATAGCTCTAGCATCTCATGGAGTTACAGTGAACAACAATGTGTCCTACTTGATCACAACTCCAACACTTTGCGGTGTTATAGAATCTTCCATTGTATCTTCTTTCATAAGATCTACATTCAAAAGCTTTGTGACCATATCCATTACATGAATAACAATACCCATGAAAAATACTTTCATACCTTTGCTTGGGTCTCCCAAGAATAACTTCTTGATGTCTTCCTTGCTTTGTTCTTTTGAAATTTTCCTTGCTTTGTATAGATGATTTCTTTGCAACATTGTCTTCCTTCTTTGATGGAATTACCTCATACTTATTTGAGGTGATTTCTTATGCATGTGTATCTTCTCCTTTGTATCCAAGACCTGATTTATCACATGATGATCTTTGACTTTCCAAGATCTCATCCAAGATTTGTGAGCTATTCAAGAATTTGTTTGACTTTTCCACCTTCTTTCTAAGGACAACAATTTTAGCTTCTAACTTACAACATGATTCTTCCTTTTCATTTAATTGAATCTTCAATAGTTCCTCTATTATTTTGGCTTCCTCAGTTTGGGTTTTGAGATGGACAATGATTTCAAAACTTTTGCTAATCTCATCATCTATATTCATGTCTTTTCCATTCTTTATTCTTGTGATTTCTTCTTTCTTTTTATTGCTCTCTTCTTGTTCCTTGATCATTTCTTTTAACTTAAAGATGTGCCTTTGACTCCTCCTAAGAAACTTCTTAGTGTTATCCAAAATATAGTTATAGTGTGTATACAAATGATCACTTCTATATCTATATAAACCTTCGTCAATTTCCTTTTGAAGTTTTAATAGATTTTCTTCTATTCTTTTCATTGGATAATTACCATCAAACTTTACACAAACTATTTTTATATCTTCTTCTGCACTTGTAGAGAAAAATTCATGATCATCATCATTGCAATCAAGTGCTTTTGAGGGTTCTTTACCTTCATTTCAAGTATCTTCACTATCTTCCTTTTTGCCAACATCAACACATAATTCTTTTCCTTCATCTTCAATATCTTCCTTTGTGTTATCATTAATTGATTCTTTATCTTCACTTGAAATGTTTTCAAAATCACATTTAGAAATAATGCATTCAAGAGTTTTTGATGATTCTTTACCTTTGATAATATTGATGGAGTGGTATTCAATGTCTTCCTTCTCCTTCTTGCTTTGATATGTCTCCTCTAGCTTTAGACATAGATCCTTGGCAGAAGTGCATTGCCCCATGCTCTCTTTGATAGGGCTTGAGATTCCACTAAGAATGGTCTTGAGAGCCAATGCATCATTCTTCTTTCCTTCCCTTTGAGATGCAAACTTTGACTTGTTATTCAACAGAACTGATCCACCAATGGCTGCCTTCCAAATAGATGCTCCCATTGTCTTCAAATACACTTTCATTTCTATTCTCCAAGTATAATAGTTTTCCTCTCAAGGATTCAAACTTCATCATCCATTTGTGTGTATATGGATAAACTTCACGCTTGTTAAGTCTTGTATTGAAGGCCTGCTCTGATACCAATTGTTTGACACACCTACCACACTTAGAGGGGGGGTGAATGAGTGTGGGGCTCTTTTTCCCAAACCTTCCCTCTTACACAAAAAATTCTTAGTTAATCTTCAACATTTATTCATTACCCATTGCTGCCATTTAAGACCAGTTAAATGAGAACATATATCAGCAACATGTATCAACAATATATCATCAAAAAGTCATCACCATAAGGAACACAAAGAACACAAGATGCATGTACATTTTTATTTTTATTATGGACAACAATCCAGGGTTTATCAACAACAACTGAATAGAGTACAACTCTACAAGAGCACCAGCTCTATAATGCAAGACTTGACTTACACCCTGAGCACCAATTGAGATGAGGCAACAATCCTCAATAGATATCAATCTGTCAACAGGTACATGACCTGTCAGTAGTGAAGCCAGCGTGTGCATGTGCCCTGGCTCATTATAGCCCTGTGTATGCACGCGACCAGTGTATACAAAAACCCGCGTATACCTTATGAGTTGTTAGGGTTTTTCCTTCAAGATCAACTTAGATCATCTGCAAACAATGCATCATTCTCTTCTATCTCTGATTGTCCAATCTGACCACTAGCCAGTCAAAACACATCCAAGCTCTCCAATAGCTTTCTCATGCTCCACAAAAAATCAATATTAATGCTATCTCAATCATGTATAAACAACAATTATACCATAGCAATCATGTCACTATTGAATCACAAGAGTACTGCTCACTCCATCAACCAAATCAACCAAATTGAACCACATTATAGAAGCCATACCAAGAATGCCCTAAGCATTCAAAACACATCAAACAATAATATCCATCAAGACAATAATGTAACCATACCAGTGTCTTAGTGATAGATCTGAGGCCATAGAATGCAGATCTGGAACTTGCCTCATCATCCAAGAGCTTGGCACCAACTCAAACACAAGTCTTCACCATTATATCCATTATACGCTCCTTGTCCTCATACATCCCGCTTACATAATAAACCTATACACAGAAAACCCGTGTATACCTTAATGTATACACACCCTATACACAGACAACCCCCGTATGCATAAAAAACTAGGGTTTCAGAAGTTTCGAGAATTTTTCCGTCAAGATCTCTGACATTGCCGAAACTTTGATGCATCCATGAGATCCTCCTCACGCTCTCTTTCTCAAAATATATCTTTAATCATGCTCAAGAGATCCATAACAAAGATGCTCTCACAAGAAGCTCTCATTGCCAATGCATGTCATTTCCAATGCATACCATTGTGGTGTGCAATGGTATTGGTATGCAATGGTATGGTATTGGTATTGGTATTGGCAATGTTATTGGTATTGTATGGTATGGTATTGGTATACATATCATTGTCAATGCATACCRTTGCAATGCAATGGTATGCCATATTGGTATTGATATTGGTATGCAATCGTATGGTATTGGTATTGGTATTGGTATTGACAATTGAATTGGTATGGTATGGTATGGTATTGGCAATGGTATTGGTATTGGTATGGTATGGTATGGTATTGGCAATGGTATTAGTATTGGTATGGTATGGTATGGTATGGTATTGGAAATGGTATTGATATTAGTATTGGTATGCATATCATTTCCAGTGCATACCAAGTATGCACTTCCTACCAAATGTCCTTGGTAGTCAAGATATAATGTAACAGTTTTATCTCACAGGGTCTCAAATTTGAGAACATGTGACATCGCACATGTTTGGTGACCTGACATAGTACCAAATTATTTGGATGACATAATTATTTTTCTCACCATAGGTGTTGGGCCACAAGGGTACTTTACAACATAGAAGAAACAATAGGTTTTTTGTGTCACCAACTATTAGATAAATAGGTCATTTGTACAAGCTCATGGTATATGACATCCTTTGATGTTGCATCATGGATCATAAATTACTTAGAATTTTATGGGAGAGCCATCATGAAATACGTAGAATATTCTCAATCTTGTGACATCTATCAAGGAACTACAAAACCATCTTGTAGGGATGAAATGTTGTTGCACCTGGTAGTTGTGCTAGAACCAATAGAAAAATGGGTAGTAAAATTAACAACCCTAGGCACTCAATTTATATAAAAATAGTAACATATATGCATGATGAAGAAATCTCAATAAGTCTCTTAGTATCTCTTGTTGGAAATAACAATCTGAGGAGCTTACACTCTCCAAACTAGGTCTAATATGTACATATAAACAACATGTTCATTATTTCTTATGGTGGGTCAAACCTATCTTCAGTTTACCTATCATATGTGCTGGTAAAGTACATTATTAGGTGTCGGTTCATGGGCCAAGATATGTTTATCTCAATGTTTATCCCATAGTTGGGCACTTCATTTGAGGAAACAAGACAAAATTGACTCAAGGGTGAGTCAACAATTGTGGAACAAGCTTGTTGGCCCCTTCATTTTGACGGAGTAGATGTTGGTACATACTCAACATACTAAGAAATTTGAGTTGCATCACACATAATAAACATTGTAAATTCAATAATGAGTATCATAGATGGTCGTAGCCATGAAACATGATTTTATGCCCAAATTTAGGTGGCTAAAGAAGTAGAGTGGTGTAAGGTGGCTAATTATACTTGCGGTAGATTACGAAAATATGATATGATGCTTGGTTTAGATTTTATGCCCCATAACCAAATTGGCCACATGTCCCTGAATGGCTTGAGGAGGTGAGTTACAACTCTTGATAAAACTCAAACCAAGACTCATATGCACAAATCGTCAATTGCATTGGATTTGGAGCATCGATTTTTAACTAGTGGGGCCCCTATGCTATTATTTTGTTGACCGGAAAACCATTTGTTGGAGTATCTCCGACACTCGGGTTTTGGTCAATGAGGCATAGTGAAATTTATGAATATGAGGTCGATTTTCAATAGCACTTTTTCGGGCGTTTTTGTTTGGTGCAATCACGTGGGCCTTGTCAAAATAGACTTACAGGAGTTGACACAACTCTATTATGTTTCTTGGTTTGGATATTATGCCCCCATACAAAATTGACCACATGTCCCTAAATGGCTTGAGGAGACGTGTTTCCACTTGCAATAAAACTCAAACTGAGTCTTGTATGCATCAACTATCAGTTGCATTGGATTAAGAGCATCGGGTTTCAACAAGTGGGGCCCCTATGCTATCATTTCATCGACCATAAAAGCATTTGTTGGAGTATCTTCGACTAGGATTTTGGTCAATGAGGCATATTGCAATTTTTGAAGATAAGGTTTATTTTCAAGATCACTCTGTCGGGTGTGTTTGTATAGTGTAGTCACATGGGCCTTGATCAAAATGACTTGCAGGATCTTACAGAACTCCGTTATGCTGATCAATTTGGATTTTATGCCCCTGGACCAAATTGGCCACAAGTCCTTGAATGGATTAAGGAGGTGAGTGACAACTATTGATAAAAATCGCATGAATTTAGGTGGCTAAAGAGGTAGAGTGGCTTAAGGTTGCTAAATAGACTTGGGGGAGATTAAGTAGGTCTGTTATGCTACTCAGTTTGGATTTTATGCCCACGGACCAAATTCGTCACATATCCTTGAATGGATTGAGGAGACGAGTTGCAACTCGCGATAAAACTCAAACCAAGACTCAGATGCACAAACCGTCAGTTGGATTGGATTCATAGCACCGGGTTTTAGCTAGCGGGGGACCTACGCTATCATTCTATCGAACACAAACTATTTGTTGGAGTATCTCTGACATTAGGGTTTTGGTCATTGAGGCATAGTGCAATTACTTAAGATGAGGTCGATTTTCAAGAACACTTTGTCGGGCATTTTTGTATTCTGTAGTGGCATGGACCTTGTCCAAATAGACTTGTGGGAGCTTACGGAACTCTATTATGCTGCTTGGTTTGGATTTTATGCCCCAGACCAAATTGGCGACATGTCCTTGAATGGATTGAGGAGGCGAGTTGCAACTATCGATAAAACTCAATGAGAGACTCAGATGCACAAACCATCAATTGCATTGGATCTGAAGCACCGAGTTTCAACTATTGGGGCTCCTACGCTATCACTCCATTGATCAAAAACCAATTTGTTGGAGTATGTCCAACACTATGATTTTGGTCAATGAGGCATAGTGCAATTTCTAAAGAGGAGGTCAATTTTCAAGAACATCGTGTTGAGTCTTTTTGTCTAGTGTAGTCACACGGGATTTGGCTAAACAGATTTGTGGGAGCTTACGGAAGTCCGTTATGCTACTCATTTTGGATTTTATGGCTCTGAACCAAATTGACCACATGTCCCTAAATGGCTCGAGGAGGCGAGTTGCAACTCGGGATAAAACTCAAAACGGGATTCAGATGCACAAACCGTTAGATGAATTGGATTAAGAACACTATTTTTTGTCTAGTGGGGCCCCCACGCTATCATTTCGTCCACCAAAAAAACATTCATTGGAGTATATCCCACACTAGGGTTTTGGTAAATGAGGCATAGTGCAATTTATGAAGATGGTTGTGATTAATTCTCACACTCACTTTTAGATTTATATTACATGTTGCATGCTAAGTACTTTTAGCATGTCTCATAAATAAATCAATTAACTAATAACATAATTAATTAATAAAAACAATTTACTTTAATAAATCCTTTAACTAAATTAAATTCAAGAGTAGAAGGTTTTGGATGATTTCCACATGTCTAGACACATAGACCTATGTGGAAATACTTGTCCAATGCTACCACTAACGTGAACACTCTCTCTTAACGAGGAAGGTATTCTTCACCACTCCAAGTCTATCCCTGAAGAATACAAACTTCCCTTTCTGCAAGAGCTTGGTAAAATATCTGCAACCTACTTATCTATGGAAATATATAAAATCTTCACTACTCCTTTCTCGATCCTATCCTGAATGAAGTGATATCTTATCTCAATATGCTTGGACCTATCATGGAGTACTTGATTCTCAAACTTGCTTTTGTACTCAAAAATCTCTAGTTTCATGTATTGTTAGTGTTGGACCTTATATTACATCATTCATATCCTTGGTATCATTGTTAGACTCTTCAAAACTAAAATCATAAACTCCAATATAGCATAATAACATAACAAAACTGTGCATGCTATGTTAAGATAATGCATTTCAGGTGGGTGGGTGGTTAGATATAAGATAACACATTTTACATTATGAATAAATTATATTATAATATATATTGCTTAAATATAAAAGTTAATAAGGAATAAGTTAGGATGGTCCCATATAAGATAACTCATTTCACATTATTACTAAATTATACTATAATATATACTTTTTAAGTATATAATTTAATAAGAAAGAAAGAAATAAAATATGGAAAACATTATTTATTTTTATTTTTATCAAAATAAAATGGTTATATTATTGGTAAAATGTTATGTTTTGACATTAATTAAGTTTATGGTGGAATAACAAAAGAAAATTAAACACCATGTAGTGAGCTAATCATTATCCATTGAATACACATTAGGTGTTGTCTATGTTTTTGTCCTTCTTGCCAGAATGGAACAACATAAATCGACACTAAATCACAATTTTCAGTTGTTTCAATACCCTGAGGAATTTGAAGGAATTTTTAGTTGTTTCAATACCCCGAGAAAAAAAACACTTCAAAATGTTAAAATGTTTACAATATCAAATTAGAATGCAAGCTTAGTTGTAATTCACTGGATGTAATTTATATTTTCATTCAAAATATCACTTAGTCATTAAAAGTAAAGCTTATATCATCTATCAATTAATTAAATAAGAGTGACAACAACAATAATCAAAGTTAAGATAGTGATAAAATGAAAAAATAAAATGTAATATTCATGATAAACTCTAAGTGCATGAGTAAACTAAAATAAAATATAAAATAATTTAAATTGTACAAATAACCATTAATATAAGAAAATTATAAGTAGAATCTAATTGCTCATAATCATTAAATTCAATATACATATGTATAAGAAGAAGGATAAATGCAAAGATGCCCAAAATATATTTACTCATTAATGGAGGTTTTTTTTATACATAATAGTAATCCAAATAATTTCAACAATCAATAGAACTTCTCATAAACATTATGTTTATTAGACTTTATGCTATTCATATCAACTTAAAATCAAGCAAGATGAAACAACCCCATACAACTTTCCATAAACATTATGTTTATTAAACCATATGCTATTCACATCAACTTAAAGCCAAGCAAGATGAAACAACCCCATGCAGAGATGGTCTAAATGAAATTTATAACCATGGTAGAATTAGTTATATATACATTTGTACAAAAGTATATATATAAAATGAACTCCAATATGGTATAATAGCATAACAAAACTATACATGCTATGTTAAGGGTATAATAGCATAACAAAACTATACATGCTATGTTAAGATAATGCGTTTCAGGTGGGTGGGTGGTTAGTTATAAGATAACACATTTTAAATTATAATATAATATATAATTTTTAAATATAAAAGTTAATAAGAAATAAGTAAGGATGGTTCCATATAAGTTAATTCATTTCACATTATTACTAAATTATATTATAATATATATTATAATATATATTATAATATATATTTTTTAAGTATATAATTTAATAAGAAAGAAATGAATAAAATATAGAAAACATTATTTATTTTTATTTTTATCAAAATAAAATGGTTATATTATTGATAAAATGTTATGCTTTGATATTAATTAAGTTTACAGTGGAATAATAAAAGAAAATTAAACACATATAGTGAGCCAATCATTATCTATTGGATACACATGTTTTTTTCTCCTTAACAGAATGAAACAACATAAATCAACACTAAATCACAATTTTCTTGTTTCAGTACTTTTTTCAGTTGTTTTGTTTTAGTACACGGAGGAAGAAACAGTTCAAAATGTCAAAATGTTTACAAACAAACAAACTTATGTAGTAGAGGAATATTTCACCTCTAAGCAACATACAGATTTACAAGCATAGATGAATATTTGACCTCCAATAAACAGACATACAAGATTTTTCGAAGTTTGTGAATCATCTTTATATCAATGTAAGCTGGCTAGCTCTTCCACCCTATCGCATAGCTCCTCTACCGTAACACCCATTGCAGCAGCAATTTCCTCCATCCTATTTCTTCTAAGATCAAGAAATGACTCAATCAAATCACCATCCAGGAACCTTTTTGCAACAGTATACTTCGTCTCATTGCTAAATGACCGCCAGTCCTCGTGGCTCAAGCCTCCTACTCCTTTGATCACATTCGCAAGATTCATTTGCAACTTTTCAAGAAATTGGTATTGCTCCGAAGAGATACGATCACACCAATTGCCCCGTTAATTGTTGCAAATATAACTGTGGGAATCTTGTTCTTTGAATCTGGTACACGGATGAAAAGTGATCCACGCCTAAATCGGTTAACAATATCCCCAAGGTGGTATTCCCCTACAACTTCCAGTTTTCCTCCCTCTATTTCATTTGCTTCGTCGCTCTTTTTCCTCACTGTAAAAAGGTTGAAATTGTCTTCTGCTCCTAGGTATATATCATCATCAAGAATTTCAACAGAGGTCATCCATCTTGGATTGAAATCTTGAGACCTCTCTTCGATAACTCCTTCCGCGGGATTGTATAACAACAGAGTGATCGATTTCATCAAATCCCCTACTACGATAAAATCTCCTCGAGTCTGAACACAGAATGCAACTACATGACCAAGATACTCACATTCACACTGCAACTCCCGTGACCCTTCGTCAATGGGCATCCATTTGTACAACTGAATCTTTTCGTTCACACCAGCAAGCAACTTTCCATTAAACGCATTCAAATTATAAACAGCTCCCTTTGTTTCCCTCTCAGTTACAAGTTGCAATTTGCCATCTTCAACGGAAAAGACCAGAATTCGGCCCTTTCTAGGTTCATTCTCCTGAGGCAACACATAAGCTGTACCGACACAATAATAGACATTGTTGTCGTCTATAAATGAACAAATAAGGATTGAACATCCATTTTCATAAACATCAAGTGGGTATGATGAAATCATGTCAAATGTTTGATCATCTAACAGACGCACGAAATGCATATCTGAATAATCCATATTTCTCCAATCAGAATACTTCAAACTGCAAAGGGCAAAAGTGCGAGACTGATCCTGATGGCAAATTCTACGAGCTTCTTCTCCAAGTGAAATTCTACGAATGTGAAGTTTCTGAATGTCGTCTATTGACCCAATAGTAAGCATATCTTCGTTTGCAATGGCCAGACTGCCCGGAAATGCCTCCGGACTGAATGAGCACATGTGATTAACTTTCTCGTGATTCACATTTCTGTAGAGTAATTTCCTGTTGCTACTGTAAATAACTGTCGGCCTGTCTGATGCTGAGAAAACATGTGTTGAATTCTTAGCGCGAAAAGTCCGAAGATTAATAGGTTTTGTACCCAACTGAATCTTCTTCGTATCAGATAATTCCCCACTGCTCATATTCAATATAAACCTAAATAAGTGTCCATCCCCAAGACCACAGAGCAAGTATGAAATCCCTTCCAATGTACAAAGAAGAGCAGACCGAGGTGGGACATTTTCTTCAAACTGCAGCCTTGTAATCAAGTGCAGATCGGGAAGAGAGTAAACATTAATACTATTGTCTCTCCAGAGTCCAACAGCTGCCCATTCACTCCTCACAGGATTATCAGCAATAGGATTTATATCAACGCAAGAGACATCAAAGTCAATGGCCAAATGTTTCACCTCAGTAAGGGATCCCTCTAAAACTTCCAAGTAGACAAGATTACCCGTTCCAGTGGCCAAAAGAACCTGAGTAGCATTAGCTGTGGCTACAATTATAGGAAATCCAGCGCCCACTCTCCATTCAGTCAATAGCTTTCGAGACGGCGCGCTGACTAACCTCACAGAACTGGCCGTGACCTGAACAAGCTGGTCGTGAATCACATATTGGCAAAATAACGAATGAGCGTTAGAGACAAATCCTTCAATATCTGTTTCTTCCAGCTCATCCTCCGAGTTCATTGCAAGTACACGGGTCTCGGTAACGAAGCTGACGACCAGAAAAGTATCAAATATATCATGAGTTGAAGATCGTAATGACCAAATCCCCTTTATGCCTGGAAGCTCTACAGATGCCTGCTTGTTGATTCCAATGCCACTGCGCACTATGCGAAGAGAACCATCCCTAAATGCTCCAGAACAGGTAACAATTTGACTCTGGGCTTGTTTGTCGTCTACAACACAGAAGTCCGTTATAGGACCAACGTTAACATATCTTTCCAAAACTTCTACATCCCAGTCTCTAACATCTGGCTGCTGATGAAGTTTAATAAGTTGTGAATCTCCATAGCTCGACCCTATGTACACGATTCCACTATCTAAATAAGAAATTGTTGAAGCAATAGATGTCTCTCCCAGAAGTTCTAGCTTGAGACCAGTAACCCTTTCGCTTTTATGTGTGATAACAAGCAAATGAAGCTGCCCTGAGAGGTCACCTAGAAGGTATCGAGAACCATCGGCATCAACTCTGCCATAAGCATTAGTTTTAGTCATAGAGTTGGGTGTGGTACGGATTTCTTTGTACACAGAGGCACTGCAATAACAAATTGTCCCATCACCAATGGCAATAACACCCCCTAAAGGCATTGGCACTGGTATTAACAGAGCAGCACCATAATCCAGATTTCTCTTTGACCAAAGGCCCTCATTGAATTCTTTGTTTCTTAGATCAACCATATATGTCTTGAGGTGCCTTCTCTCTCTATTATCCTGGTATAACACAGCAAGTGTAGGCTCTGAACAACCATATAAGAACTTGATATCTAAAACTTGAAGTTCCTCAAACCTGATGTTGAAAGATTCTTGAAGTTGTCCCTCACTGTCGAATGGCATAATGTCTAATGCACCAAAATACGAGTGGAGCCCTATGAGCCTACAATCAGGATCAATGGTACCAATATGCCGGCATTCTATGGGACGCCCAATACGATTTGAGACACCTCCCGTTGCCATAGTAATAAGTTCACCAGCCTGCATGTCCCATTGAAGAACACAGAATTTAGATTTTTCTGTTGAAAGAAAAAGAGAATCCCGCGGCACCCCATGAGACCGGAAAAGCTCGAGGCTTGCAATTCGCCCGTAGATGGGCACATCTAGCAATGGCCGCAAACCCTGTGGGGTGAAAAGATGAATCTCAATTCTACTCCGTTTTGCAATAATCAGATTAATGTCACGAGGACTGGTAAAGCTTCCCACGCAGGAATGAGTAACACCGGTGGCATTCTGAACAGTCGCCACATAGTTCCATATACTCATCTTGTTACCGAGAAGAGACTTCGAACTAATTTCGCAGACTAAACGAACGCTCCAAACACGATATTCAACCAGTAATGGAAAGTAGACTTTCGACTACCACCCTATGACATATAATCAGATCTATCGAACATAAATTGATATATGACCATAGAGAGATAGAGTGAGAAATTGTGAGAAGATGAGTTCATACATATGATACGTTTCCATGTCGACGTACTGGTTGCTCGTACCTCCATTAATAACATTTATGAGCATCCCATAAGAAATGACATTATGGATTATTGTGTTTAAAATCATCCTACATTTAAATTTAAGGAGATCTTAAGAATGTAGGAGATGTTAAGATTTAAATTTCTAAGTGTAATCTTATGTTACAATTATAATAATTAATTTAATTCAATTAAATAATAATAATAATATTTATAAAAGTAAGGTATACTTTATATAATATATATGGAATACATATTAATTACTTTAGTTGGTTAGTTAGTTATATATATATATATATTTGATTTTTTTTTAATGTCCATTTTTCTTAATGTCCATTGAATGTAGTTTGGGTAGTTGGAATGTGGATTGAATGTCTCAAACTACTAAAAATTATTCCCAAATTTGCACTACATGTCAAGTTGAGATAGACAATACTATATATTAGAAATATACAAAAAAACATTTTAGGTTACAATGTATCTGATACATTTTACATTTTATTTCAATCCAAATTGAGGCCTACTATCTATTGGAATTGCCATAGTATATTAGACTTTACTAATGTTGATTTACTAAAGATGCCCATAAATTGTTGTCTAGTAGAAGCTAAAATTATTCTACTAAGTAGTGGTTTAAGGAAAACCACAAACCAATCAAGTGGTTTTGGATGACCAAAAATCGAATCATGCTCGCTTGTCATGCTCACTTAAGATTATTTGATTGATAAGACTTTGAAACTTGAATACTGACTATCAATCGTTGATGTTGCTCCCCTCTGTTAGGGACAAGGTGAGAAGATGCACATTCTTTCACTATAAGATGCGCCAATACCCACGAATGAATTTTATGGTATGATTGAGATATCTTCTTGGCTATTAATGACCATCACTAAGAAGCCATCCACCCATAGTGGTTCTCTACTCTTATAGTTTTCTCTCTATTAGAACACTTGTTTGAAGGGCGATTCTGTTTTCCAAAATGCTCACAAGGATGAATATCGAATCACTAATATTCCATATGGCCAACTCGCTGACAATGTTGGCATACCATAATCTACTCTTGAACTGGAGAAGGTGAATTTAAACTTTCTTGAAGAAGTAAAACACTCTGGAATTAGATTGGTTTGGTGTAATCTGAAATATAAAAGGTGACAACCTTTTCATATCTAATACCTGTTCTATTCTTGTTCTTCTTGATTTATTCCCAAGGTTTTATGACCCTCCTGGAAAGAGGAAGTTAATCCGTATCCCTACTTGAATATGGCGTTCTCTCACTAAGTTATTGTTGTGCTGGATTTTGATTTGAATCGACACCATCATCTTCTTTGAAAAGAGGGTTTTTTCTGAAAAAGGTGTTATAACCTTAATTTCCACCCTACAGGTTGAAACAAAGGTCACAAGTAGATGAAATCCAGACCACATACCTTGCTTGAGAGATGGGCCCTTTTTGGAGGTCATTGAGGGTATAATAGGGTAAAACACATGATGATCATCACACATAAGTAGTAATGCAACAATCAATGAATTGTGTTGGCACAGGGGCTGACCCAGGGTTCAGCTCTAACAACACACCAACAAGCCCTAACTACTGGCCCTTTCAGAAACACCTGCGAAGCAGATGAAGTCTCACCTGAAGTAGCAATAGGGGGTTGCATGACACAAGTGTCTACAACCAGAGGAAATACAAAGTGGATCCAAGGCCACAACACACATCAACCTAGTTATTATTTATCTCCTTTAAACCAACTGCGCGAGCTTTATCTCATATCTAACACAATGATGCAATAACAGAATAAAAGATGGCAAAAGAACACAACATCAATCACACAGAACAACAATATATATGTGGTTCAGCCTCTCCCTAGGGATACATCCACAGAACTGCGTTTCTTGGTATTATAGAAAAACATACAGTTCTATATGCACTCTTAGCTTACATATCTCTTTCTCTTTGTCTCTCTCTTTCTATCCTCTCCCTACGCACCTAGCTACAGATTTGATATTCGAACCCAACTGAAGATTTACAATAACAGAATTCTTTCACACACAACACTTCTATCTCTCACATAAAAATCACTCTCTTAATCCCAATGACAAAATGAGAACCAACAACCAACACCCAACATCGAACATTGAACCCCTCTTCTCTCATCTAGGTCCTTATTTATACATTACAATGACTCTCAGAAAACCTTAGGTCGAAACCTAGGTGTCAAAACCCTAGGTGTCTAAAACCCTAGGTCCACTCTAACCTACATTTTTCGGGCTTTGCCAGCCTATCTTACCATATTTCCCGCGAGGTGATCCAAAGCATCCATTGGTGGCCTTTTCTGCTTGCTGAGTTGTCCATGATCCATCCTCCTTGTTGATCTTTTCTCCTCGATCTTCTCATCCAATGACTTGTTTTCCCTTACTTCGCGACTTCTTTTCTTCCTCTTTGACCACTTTGACCCAATCTCAGTCAATATGCGTTCCACATAGTTTGTACTTATCCTTTCCTCCATATTATTCTATTTCTAACATAGCCAAGGTCCAACAAGCCCCCAAAACTTACATGTGACTCGTCCCGAGGCACTGTAGGTCTAAACCTTTTGTTTCTCTTCAACTTTAGATTGCGCGAAGCAACCTGTGCTTTCTTCTTTGTTCCTCCCCACTATGTGCAAACTATATTTTCTGTGTCTGGTGCCTAGTTTCAACTGCACCTGGTACCTAGAACCTTCTCCTTCTACTTTTACTGAGAGATGCGAGGCAGCTGGTTTTCATAGTACAATTTCAACCAGCTCACATTCACTAAACCTTCCTTCCATTCTCCATTCAAGGTATCCAACTGCGTAGCTCCTCCTTCTGTAACATAGTCCACCTCATATGGCCCCATCCAATGTGTCCTAAACTTCCCTGGATGCTTCATGAACTTGTTGTCATATAACAATACCAAATCTCCTTGCTTTAATTCTTTCTTCTTGATGTATCTATCATGGTAAGCCTTCTCTAGTTCCTTCTGTACCTGCTGATGGAATCCTGCAATAAATCTGTCTTCCTCTAGTTCTACCAACTATGCGAGCATGTTTTGTACAATGCCTGTATCATCCATATCTCTGAATGCTGCAATTCTCAAGATAGGAACCAGATATTTCATAAGTGCTACTAATTCTAGACTATAAACCAACTTAAAGGGCTTCTGCATTGTCAGCTTCTTGCAAGTGGTTCTATAGTCCCATAACACTGTTGGTACTCTCAAATCCCAATCATCTATGTTCACACTGCAAATATTCGTCAGCGCTGTCTCCAGGATCTTGTTGAAATCTTCGACTGTACCATTCGATTGAGGATGGTATGGATTACTCTTCTAGTGGTGAAATTCAAATTCCCGAGTCAAGGCTTCAATACTCTTATTAATAAAATGTTTGCATTGATCGCTCATAAGGCTCCTCAGGCATCCAAGCCTTGTTATTATGTCCACAAATATGAACTGCATAGTTGTATTTGCACTATAGTCCTTAACTACTATTTCATATGCTAGAATCAGTGGTGTTTTTGACTCCATAACACACCTTCTCAAGATCTCATCAGGTCCCATATTATATAGTTGTCCAACTATAAGTGAAAAATCTGCAACACGAACTACCAGTTGTTTCTTCTGAATGATGGTATATTCGCGAGGTGCCATTCTTGTAGACATGAACTTGACTATTTCGGTGAAGTGATAATCAACCTTTTTGATGGCCAGCAATTGTGCATCTGGTAGTGTATCCTCCAAGCTAGTAGGTTCCTCTCCATGTTCTAACCTAGAAAAGTGGTCAGGTCCCTTGTTCATTCTCCCTGTCTTGACCACAATCTTAAAATCATATTCCTGGAATAGCAGTAGACATATGCATATTCTTCCCCCCAAAATTGGCGTGTTGACTAGGTATTTCAACGCAGAGTGATCGGTGAACATATTAAAGTGTCCTCTCAATAGGTAATGACTAAACTTTTGCAGTGCATACACCATGGCTAAACCGTCTCTCTTAGTGGTAGTGTAATTTATCTCAGTTGTTGAGAGCTTCCTGCTAGCAAAGGCTAACAGATGGTCAATATCTCCTACTCCTGGTTGTGCTAACACTGCTCCTAATGAAATAGATGATGCATCGACCTGCACATGGAATTCCTTACTCCAATCTGGGAAAACCGGAATAGGTGCAATGACCATTTTTTGTTTCACTATGTCGAAGCTTCGCTGACATTCCTCTGACCATTGAAATTGACAAAATTTCTTTAAAATATTTTCCATGGGTGTTTTTATCTATGCATAGCCCTTGATGAACTTTTTGTAGTATCCAGTATGTCCCAGTGCAGTGCACAACTATCTTACTGAAGTAGGAGGGGGTAGATCAACAATGATGGCAATGTTGGAGGGATCTACCAACAACCCCTACTTACACACAATATGGCCTAGCATCACTCCAAAGGGTGAAAATAAGATGCACTTCTTCAGGTTCAGGGAAATCTTACATTTCCTGCACTTATCCAACATTAGTCTTAAACATTCAATATGATTTTGCAATAATCTAAAAATAGTCCAATCATCAAAATATGCTTCCAGAAATTTTTGTAGAAATTCCATGAATTCTTCGACCACTACCCTAGAAAATATGGATGGTGCATTATTCAATCCAAAAGGAATCATTGTGTACTGGTAAGATCCCCATTCTATTCCAAATGTGGTCTTATGGCGATCTTCCTTGGAAATCCCGATCTGGCGATAACCTAAAAATCCATCTGTGAAGGAGTAAACTTCCTGTCCTCCCACATTATCTAACACTTCATCAGTAAATGATGTAGGGAATGGATAATGTAAACATGCATCATTCAATTTCCTCAAGTCTACACAGAGTTGGATCTCTCCTGGCTTCTTATATTGAACCACCAAGGGGATAATCCATTCTGACTCTTCAACAGGTTCTATGATTCCTGCTTCCAAAATTCTGTCTAATTCAATCTTGACTTTCTGCTTATACTTGGGATTCAATCTGTAGGGTCTCTGCTTGAGTGGCCTTGCATCTGGTTTCAAAGGGATCTTCATTTCTCCCATGGGCCCTTTAATTCCCTTCATGTTAGAGAACTTGGTTGGAAACAAGTCTTGATATTCATGCAGTAGTTATGTGATCTTTTCAATAGTGGAATCATCCCAATAATCTCCAACATTTACAAGATTAGGTGCTTGTTCTGTTCCAATGTTAACTTTCTTGATTTTAATTGGTTGTCCAATGAAAGGCAGTTTGACTCCTGGTCCTTCTACGTCTCTTTGTCCTTTTTTTTCTGCGATGTTCACATTCATAGGATCATCGTCTTCATCGGCATTGATATTGTAACAACCTTGCAATTTTTGAAGAGCTGTAGTCCATTCATCATCTTGTTAGAAAAACAAGACCACGGAGCAATAAAATAAAACAAATGCAGAAACAAAACACAGAAGACACACAATACAAGAGAGACACATATTTACGTGGTTCACCCAGTGTGGGCTACGTCCACCAGAGAAATTGCCAGGTCCTTCCTTTATTATTATCCAGCAAATGAAGGGATACAATCTACAGCAAAACCCGCTGTAACTTCCTCTTCTTTCTCTCACAGTCTCTGCTCTCAGAATACAATATTCATCCTCATACATAGCCGCAATACATTTCCCTCATAAAAGAGGGTTTCCTTTTAGGGCAAAAACCCTAACATAATCTCTACCGTTAGATCTGCGACCTTATAATGAACGGTCCAGATTTACAATGAAATTACAATATACTTTTATAAGGCAATTTTTGCTTCGGGGGACGCTGCCCCCGAACCCCCGCTGGGGGC
>ML777861.1:457573-477205 GCA_009831015.1 Picea engelmannii
CACAGATTTACGTGGTTCACCCAGTGTGGGCTACGTCCACCAGAGAAATTGCCAGGTCCTTCCTTTATTATTATCCAGCAAATGAAGGGATACAACCTACATCAAAACCCGCTGTAACTTCCTCTTCTTTCTCTCACAGTCTCTGCTCTCAGAATACAATATTCATCCTCATACATAGCCGCAATACATTTCCCTCATAAAAGAGGGTTTCCTTTTAGGGAAAAAAGCCTAACATAATCTCTACCGTTAGATCTGCGACCTTATAATGAACGGTCTAGATTTACAATGAAATTACAATATACTTTTATAAGGCAATTTTTTCTTCAGGGGCTTCGTCCCCGAACCCCCATCGGGGGACGCTGCCCCCAAACCCCCGCTAGGGGCCCGCTTGCCCCCAGACCCCCTAGCCAGGGGGATGGACCCCCCGGACCCCGCAGAGGGGGTAAACCCCCTCTGCACTACCCCGCGTGGAAGAGTGTACATACTTCTGGGGTGTAAATACTTCATGGGGTATAAACACGGCTGAAAGAAAGGACCTTTGCATCAGGAATATAATCAGGCTCTACAACCAACACATCTTCTTGCTCAATAGGGAGGTTAGGTGCCTCCTCAAAGATGTTTTGTTGTACAACTTGTAAATCCTGATCTACCATTGGGTACTGAATTTCAAATAGAAATGTAGCTACACAATTATGAGTCATACCTTGCCAATCTGCAGTGGTGAGGTGCAGTTTTTCTTGAAGGTACCAATTGATAGGCGTTGTGTCGAAAGTGTTAATGAATTTATGCACCCACTGATCTTGAGGAATTCTACTCCAGGATTCCTCACAACTTCGCACATGGTCCTTCCGACAGCTTTGACCTGTGTATCTAACCTCTCACCCTTCTACTTGGTCTGAAAAGCGCACTGTCATCAAAGTGTGACATTGCACCCAGTCCATGATGTTCCTTTTTTGTGTCCCCCACCATCTCGCTGACGTTTCTTTCAAGGCCTCGTCCAGTGCCAACAATCTCTGTTGTGCTAGTACAATTTCTTCAAATTCCAATAAGAATGTTTCTAAATGATTTAAAACATCAAATGTGGGAAGATTACTAACTTTTGTGTCGATCCAACGAACTTCCTTGGTCAATCTATCACACCTCCGAATCTATCACATTTTGTTCTGCCAGTTATCTAGTGCTTCTTCCGAATCTAATGAACATTCGTTGTCACTTCGCCAGCTTAAGTTCCCTTATGTTGTAGGATTAATGTAATCATGTTGTCTTTCTGCCAATTTATAGATATTCTCTAGCTCGTATGCACGGTCTTCTTCTCTGATGGTCTCTATGTATCTGTGACCTTCATTAGGATCTAGAGGTGCAAGGACCCTAAGTCCATCACCTTCAAATGTCATTCTTCTTTTCTTTAAGTCAACAATAGTAGAATTATTGAAAACCCAATCAATTCCTAACAACACAGGATAAGGACAGCTATCGTCAACTATCTCAATTACTTTGAAGTCTACAAATGTTCTTACCCTATCGATGTCCATAGGGATAGGCTCCAGTATTCCAAATGGGCTTACTTCCTGCTGACTAGCCATCTCGAGCTTGATAGGGGAGTAAATAAGATTAGGTTTTCCCATCATTTTCTAGGTATGCTATGTCATAACATTGACTTCTGACCCTAAGTCAAGGACCACATAGTCTATATCATAATCTTCAATCTGAGCATTAAGGTGTAGTTCCTTATTTGTCCTTCTCTTTCTGGATACTTGATGTACTGCTTTATTCAACAAAGGGTCAATCCTGCCTATCTCATACTGTCTAATCAAATTTTGTAGTTATTGTATGTCTCTTTTGTCCTTAATCAATTCAGTAAATGTATACAAGAAGATGATAAGATTTCTTACCTCTTTTCCTTCTCCAAGTGCGTCTGACTGATCAAATGCCAAAGGCATTCCGCATTCTCTCACTTATGGTTGTGTCTTTGATGAAGAAGCCTAATCTCTTCTTAATTATTTTCTTGCCTCTTTGAATGAATACTTCTCTTTCCTTGGATCAAACTCTTTTGTCTTCTATACAGCTCTTCTGACCCTTGATTCTTCTGTATTCTTTCTTGGGGTCACTCTGTCTTATCTGGTAACAATGGCTCCTCGAGTAATAACAATGACTCTAGGATCCTCTCCATGAGGTTCTGCTGAAATTAGTTTTACTTGATGGTTTCCTCGTCGTCTCTCCTGAAGTTTGGCTAACAGGACAAGACAATATTCAATGACATGTTCAAATGAGTTGCAGTAGCTGCAAGTGGTACAAGGGTTTTGGTAGTCCCTTGCCAAGTGACCTCGCTATGTGCATTTATAACAAATGATCAGACCTTGACCTCGACCCATGCGTCCTCCTCGTCCTCTTCCTCTGAATCCACCATGAGGATTGAAGTTTCCTCTTCCTGGGGAATTAAACTACGTAGTATTTCCCTCTTGGTGCATCTCTCCTTGAATTCTATATGTATCTCTTTACCTTTCATGCAAGAGTTCATAATCCATACATTCATTCTCATCATTCCCCATAGATTTATAGAATGTGAAGTAAAGATTTGTAGGTGTCTGAACATATTTTTTCATGTAATAGAATTCACCAGAGCGATGTCTATTTCTACATACTCCACACCAAGGTAGAGTAACCTGCTTCAAAGGGCTCGAAGCACCAGAGGCCAATTATTCATGAAATATGGGACAATGCTTCTTATTATGGCCTTTTGACTTGCATCTGATACACCAGATTCCTTCTCTTTTATCTTTTCCCTTGTCTTTTTTCATATCTTCGACCTATAGAGATAATCTATTTAGATGACTCAAAATTTGACTCATACCTGAGTTGGATTCTCCCATAGAGGCTAACTCTAGTTTCATATCGATTCCCAATGCCTCAGCCTGCAAAGCAACCTTTTGTTGCATCAGAGGGAATCTGATGTGTGGTATGAGGGAAGCAATGAACCATTCCTTATTTTTCTCATTTGGGATATGAAAAATAAACCGACCTATTAAGTTCTTAAAAATTTGATCAAACTCCCAAACAAGTTCAACTATTTTCTTCTTGATTTCTTTCAATTCTGTAATGCATTGTGACTTCGACTTGTGTTTCTTGAATTTTTCACTCAACGCAGTCTTGATCTCGTTTAATGGTTTAGGATGTGTAACTATGTTAACAAACTTCATGTACTAGCTCAGTGCATGATCTCTTAAGGTAGTACTAAACTGAGCTCTCTTAACAACTTCATCATTGACTTGCTTAATACTCCATACAGCCTCACATAAAAACTAGTGTTGATCAAGAACTTCAGATCCATCTCCCCTAAATATGGGTAGCCTCATTTCATCCGCCATAGATCTTCTTAAGCTTCTTGACTGGTTATGTATTGTAATGCTGGTAACATTGCTTTGATAACTCTAGCTACTATGGTTACTTTGGCTAATTAATGCTGCTAAAACAAGAGAAGGAGGAGTAGTAATTAATTCGGCAGTCGACGTAGTTCTTGAAGTTTTTGGTTCTTCTCAGCAAGGTTCTTCATTCTTCACTTCCTCTGGCCCAGTGGACCATGAATGTTTCTCGGTCAATAACTCATCTTATTCTCCACTGTAGAACCATTTTTCCTATGCTAGTGGTTCATGGCTCTACTCAAACATGTTTACTAGAGGAACCTCTCTGAAGGTTCTCTCACTGTGCGTATGTCCAACCTCTATGTCATTGTCACTGTCTGAGTTTTTGAACATTAGATTTTCAATCTGACCAACTATTGTATCTTCAAGATGTTCTTCCCATGCAATAGAATCTTGATCTTCAAATTCAAAAAGTGTAAAAATTTCCTCTCGCCCCCTTAAAGAAATATCTCTCTGCTTGGCTATATGACTCTACTTTTTCAATAGCAAACTCGGTAATGTACCCTCCAATGGTGATATCAAACCAATGATCTACTACTCTTGTCATGATGTTATCAATTCTCTTGACCTTCTTGATCAGCACCGACGTCCAAACCACAGATGTTCTAGATATGATCTCAAACTGGGTATCTACTAAGTTGGCTAACCACTCATATAGCTCCTTATGGATTCCTCCAAAGAAAATCTCATGTATATCAGTAAATATATACTTTCCCAACCATTCTTATGTACTAATATTAGGGTTCTTGTTCTAAGCTTCAACAAAATCCTTTTCTTGTTCTTCTATCCACTTTTGAATCTCTGTCTTCGATGGAAACAACCTTGACATTCCCTCAAGAAGATCTCGGTCCCGACAATAGAACCATTTGTTGGAATGGGGGCAAACCCAGGGTTCAACTCTAACAACGCACCAACAAGCCCTAACTACTGTCCCTTTCAGAAACACCTGCAAATCATATGAAGTCTCAACCGAAGTAGAAATAGGGGGTTGTAGGAAACAGGTGTATACAACCAAAGGAAATACAAAGTGGATCCAAGGCAACAACACACAACAACCTAGTTATTCTTTGTCTCCTTTAAACCTACTGCACAAGATTTATCCCAGATCTAACACAATTATGCAATAACATAATAACATAAGGCAAAAGAGAACAACATCAATCACAGAGAACAACAATATATACGTGGTTCACCCTCTCTCTAGGGCTACATCCACAAAACTACATTTCTTGATATTATAGTAAAACATATTGTTCTATATGCACTCTTAGCTTGCAGATCTCTTTTTCTTTCTCTCTCTCTTTCTCTCCCTACCCTGGGCACCCAGCTCTAGGGTTGATCTTCACACCCGACTGAAGATCTTACAATACCAAAGTTCTCTCACAGACAACACTTCTATCTCGCACACAATAGTCACTCTCTTAATTCACAATGACAAACTCATAACCAACAACCAACATCCAACATCCAACATCAAACATTGAACCCCTCTTCTCTCATCTAGGTCCTTATTTATACATTACAATGACTCTCAGACAACATTAGGTTGAAACCTAGATGTCAAAACCCTAAATACCAAAACCCTAGGTGTCTAAAACCCTAGGTCGACTTTGACCTGTATTTTCCTGGCTTTGCCAGCCAATCTTTCCATATTTCCCGCGAGGTGCTCCAAAGCATCCATTGGTGGCTTTTTCCTTTTGCTAAGTTGTCCATGATCTGTCCACCTTATTGATATGTTCTCCTCGGTCTTCTCATCTAACGACTTGTTTTCTCTTACTTTTCTCCTTCTTTTCCGCTTCTTTAACCACTTCAAACCAATCTTAGTCAATATGTCTTCCATGCAGTTCTTACTTCGCCTTTCCTCCATAGTCTCCGCTTTCGATCATAACAAAGGGCCAACAAATTGTCAAACCTCTTAGAGTCATGAAGTTATGAAGAGATAGGTGAGGGATGAATTTTATCTTCATGGCATGAGCCTAGGAACTCAGACCACTCCAGTCTCTTGTGGTTTCTAAAAGATATAGAATCTTCTCCCAAACCTCTTCCAAGGATCTATATAGAAAATTAAATTATTGAATAAGGGGAGGAGAAATCAAGAGTATTGTTATGTTGTCCGTTTGCACAGGATCTATTCCCATCCATCACAACCAGGAATCAAAAGTTTCTAGCCTGATCAAGAATATAAGGAGAAGCATGGAGAAAGGGAGAATTTCATCATCATCAAAGGTATGATCTTGATGTAACACTACAACAAAACATGGCATTAACACCTAGTTTAGAGCCATATTTTAGTGAATTTCCAGGCATGAACTGGGTCGATGGGATGGCACAAAACCTAGCGCTAAATGACGTGTTAACCTAGGCCCTGAATTTAACACCCAATTTAGCTCACTCTTTAGCACCATTTTTTCCTCCCTCTTTAGCGCCTGGTTTTTCTCCCCTTTTAGCGCCCAATTTTTCTCCCCTTTTAGCGCCCAATTTTTCTCCTTATTTAGTGCCCATTTTTGCTCATGATTTAGTGCCTAGTTTAGCTCTTAAACTGAGATATAGATCCCTAAATAATGCCCAAAATAGCTCTTGGTTTAGCTCCTAGTTTATCTCGTAGTTTATCTCCAGATAAGGCGCCTAATTTATCTCCTAGTTTAGCTCTTGGTTTAGCGCCTAGTTTAGCTCCAAGTGTAGCTCCTACTTTAGCTCCTCGTTTAGAACCTAGTCTAGCTTCTCGTTTAGCTCCTAGTTTAGCTCCACTTGTGGCGACCAATTTAGCTCCTAGTTTAGCTCCTGGCTTAGCTCCAGGTGTTGTGCCTAATTTATGTCCTGTTTTAGCTCCTAGTTTAGCTCCTACTTTATCTCCCAGTTTAGCTCCTGGAACTATATTGGTGAATTTAAAAATTCTTGAAGAAGTACAACACTCTAGAACTAGATTGTTTTGGTGTAATCTGAAATATAAAATGTGACATCCTTTTCATATCTAATACATGTTCTATGATTTTTATTTCTGATTTATTCCCAAGGCTCGATGACCCGCTTAGAAAGAGGAAGTTAATCTTTATCCCTACTTGAATATGGAATTCTCTCACTAATTATTGTTGTGCTAGATGTTGATATGAATTGACACCATCATATTCTTTGAAAAAATGCTTTTTCTAAAACAAGGTGTTATAGCCTTAATTTCCACCCTACAGGTCAAAAGGGAGTTCAAAAGTAGATTAAATCCAAACCACATACCTTGCTTGAGAGATGGGCCCTTTCTGGAGGTCATCGCAGGTATAATAGGGTAAAACACATGATGATCATAACACATAAGTAGTAATGCAACAAGCGATGAATTTTCAAACCTCTTAGATTCATGAATTTATGAAGAGATAGCTGAGGGATGAGTTGTATCTTCGTGGAATGAGCCTAGGAACTTAGAACACTCAAGTATCTTATGGTTTCTATA
This sequence comes from Picea engelmannii, assembly GCA_009831015.1. Taxonomy (NCBI): domain Eukaryota; kingdom Viridiplantae; phylum Streptophyta; class Pinopsida; order Pinales; family Pinaceae; genus Picea; species Picea engelmannii. Next base: position 464,435 of record ML777861.1, read on the forward strand.
AGATATATAAGCCTCTCCTAAACCTCTTCCAAGGATCTATATAACAAATACAAGTCACAAGCACTGGGAGGAGGAATCAAGAGTATTGTTATGTTGTCTATTTGCAGAGGATCTATTCTTATCCATCACAACCAGGAATAAGAATTTCCTAGCATGATCAGGAAGCTAAGGAGGATCAAGGAGAAAGGTATAATGGCATCATCATCAAAGGTATGAACTTGATGTAACAATACAACACAACATGCCATCATTGCCTTGTTTAGAATTGTATTTTAGTTCATTTGAGGGATGAACTGGGCCGATGGGATGGCGCAAAACTCGACGCTAAATGATGTGTTCAGCTGGGTGTCGGATTTAGCGCCTAGTTTAGCACCCAGTCTAGCTCCCTCTTTAGCACTAGGTTTTTCTCCCTCTTTAGCGCCTAGTTTTGCTCCCTTTTTAGAGCCCATCTTTGCTCCTTATTTAGAGCCCAATTTTTCTCTTGATTTAGTGTCTAGTTTAGCGTCTAAACTGAGATATAGCTCCCTAAATAACGCCCAAAATATCTCCTGGTTTATCTCTTGGTTTAGCTCCTAGTTTAGCACCTATTTTATCTCCAGGTGTGGCGCCTAATTTAGCTCCTGGTTTATCTCATGGTTTAGCTCCTATTTTAGCTCAAGGTGTAGCTCCTAGTTTATCTCCTATTTTAGCACCTAGTTTAGCTCATGGTTTAGCTTCTAGTTTAGCGCCTAGCTTAGTTCCACGTGTTGCACCCAATTTATCTCCTGGTTTAGGTCTTGGTTTAGCACCTAGTTTAGCTCCAGGTTTGCCACCTAATTTATCTCTTGTTTTAGATCCTAGTTTAGCTCATGGTTTAGCTCCCATTTTAGCTCCTGGTTTATCTCTTGGTTTAGCGCCTAGTTTAGCTCCTAGTTTAACTCTTGGTTTAGTGCCTAGTTTAGCTCTAGGTGTGGTGCCTAGTTTAGTTTTGATTCTAGTGTAGCATTGAAAATAGCTTATATTTTGGCTTCCAAATTAATGCCAATATGTTCTTCCATTATTGCATCTTTTGTTTCTTCCATAATTGCTTCCTTGTTAGGTCCATGGTTTGCTTCCTTTTAGTTCCAAGATTTGCTTCCTTTTTAGCATCTGGTTTTGCTTCTTTTTTAGGACCAGGTTTTGCTTCCTTTTAGTGTTGGTATTTGGTTGTTAATTAGCATCCAATTTTGTTTCTTGTTAAGCAACCAATTTATCTTCCTACTTAGATCCAAAAATAGCTCCAAGTATGGATTCAAATTTAATGTCGAGTTTTACTTCCATTTTCGAGCCACATTTTTCTTCCATTTTAACAACTCATGTTGTTTCCTTTTTAGCTTCCATTTAGTAATTTAACTTTTTTTTTTTATTTCAATTTAATTAGTTAAATGTATCATGCATCTTAAAAAAATTATATTATTTCTAGAGTAATTCATATTGCATTTGAAGTATTTTATATGATAGCTTTTATAAAGAATTTTTAGGGAACTGGACCTCTATACAAACTAAAAACATCACTATACTTATTAAATCTCCATATACATAAAATATACAACATATATTATATACAAATTAACAATATAATGATTATAACATGTTCATCATCTATAATTCACATGTCAAAATGATACATGGCCAACAATCGACATAAGTTAAGATGATATATGTTCAAATGGTGTAAGTCAAAATGATAAATGTCAAAATGATAAAACTCAATAATATGGTATTGCAGGTGAAAATGATACATATGATAGTAAACATGAAAATAGGAATCATAATGATATATCAACAATGATCAATGATGGAGTCTATATGATCAATGCCAGTCGCTACTACCAACAACTAGGTCATCATCAACATCTTGATCATCATCAATATGGTCATCATCGTCATCATTCACAATCTCTTCTTCATCTGCCTCATCATCATCATCTCCCATGTTTGTATCAAACCCATTATAATATAGATCTAGATCATGAGGATCAACTGCATCCTCTGGGAGACCTGTGTTCTGCAAAAAAGAACATTCAAAATGAAAAGTTATTATTCATTTCATGCAATATGTAATTTTTGTGTTATATTTCTAATATTACAACATATGAAACAAAACCATAATCATATTACATCATATCAAAGTGCACATACCATAATAAAATTTCAAATAAGTTACAAATAAGAAGTCATTCCAATGTTCTAAAACATGGAACAATTCCAATAAACGTTAGTAAAGATCGTAAAAAAACATGATATATAAATTTTAACTATCAATTGTAGATTCTATTACATAATCGTAAGTGCCAACCCTCTCCATTTTGTGCTATATATGATTATGTTTTTTTCTAAAATACTTTGAGAGTTAATTAGTCTATATATCTTCTTCTCTTATATTTCACAAATGAACATTTTTCTAGGACATTTGGCCCATTGTAATATTCTTCAAAGGTCCTTTGAGAATTAACTAGTTTATAGGTAATTTTGAAGATGATCTCGATACTCATTCAACTAGACCACATCCAAATGTCAATCCTTCCAAAGAAAAAATTCAATACATGAAGCCCTAAAAGGTCGAAAATTATGGAAAAATTTTCATAAAAGGTATCAAGGTGTATTGCCCCTCCTTACCTTGCCTTTCTATGCAATTATATGTATTTCCATGCCTTGCCTTTGCATGCTTTGTAGTGCCATGCCTTGCATTGTATTTCCTTTCCATGCATTTCCTTGCATTACCATGCCATTCCATGCCTTGACTTTCCATGCCTTTCCTCACCATGCCATGCCATGTCATGCATTTCCTTTGCATGCCTTTCCATGCCATCCCTTTCCTTGTCATGCTATGCATTGCCTTCCCTTGTCATGCCATGCATTGTCTTTCCTGCCATGCCTTGCCTTCTGCATGCATTTCCTTACCATGCCTTTCCTTGTCATTCCATGACATGCCTTGTCATTCCATTCCATGCCATGCCTTTCCTTGTCATTCCATGCCATGCCTTGTCATTCCATTCCATGCCCTGCATTTCTATCATATGGTATGCCTTTCCTTTCCATGCCTCTCCATACCATGCCTTGCATTCACTTGTCATGCCTTGTCTTTCCATACCATGCATTTCCATATGATTCCTTACCTTTCCATTCCATGTCATGTCATTCCTTGCCTTTTCATGCCTTCCCATGTCATACTGTGCATTTCCTTGACTTCCCATGCCATGCATTACCTTTCCTTGTCATGCCATGCCATGCATTTCCTTTTCATCTCTTGCCTTGCCATGCATTTCCTTGCCATACAATTCCATGCCTTTCCTTTCCATGTCGTGTCGTGCCATTCCATGCCATGCCTTTCCTTGCCATTCCATTCCATGACATGCCTTGCTATCGTATGGTATGCCTTTCCATGCCATGCCCCTAATCCATACCATGACTTGCAATGATTGCCCATGTATTTCCATACCATGCCATAATTTTCCATGCCATGCCATGGCTAGCCTTTTCATTCGTTTCCTTGCAATGTGTTTCCATGCCATGCCATGCCTTTCCTTGCAATTCCATGCCTTACTATTGTATGGTATTCCTTTCCATGCCATGCCCATCCATACCATGCCTTGCATTCACTTTCCATGCCTTGTCTTTCCATACCATGCCTTTACATATCATGCATTTCATTTCCATTCTATTTCATGCCTTGCCTATTCATGCCTTGTAGCTAGAGCACACCTCTCTCCAAGGTGCCATGCCTCATAAGCATATCGATAATAGTGTCACCTAGTCCAATATTGCATCTAGTCCAACTGGTAATATCACATAAACCAAGACTCGGATTGAGAAACCATCATGACCTCCTTTGGATCCCTAGCATAGGATTTCAGCTAGAGCACCCCTGACTCCCAGGCCCAATCCTTTGTAAGTTGTTTTTTTCATTGATTTTGAGAACTAGGGTTTTTCTCAGTTTGAAGCAATGCAACATTTGGATTTAGGGGTCCAATATATGAAACTGTGACTTGGGAGAATATGGAAAATGTGGCCACATATTTCATTCCTAAAAAATATTGCAGCATCTCACAGAACTCAAAAATGTTGCTTTGTTAGGTTTTTATGCCCTGATGACAAATTGGCCAAGAGCCCCCGAAATGGTTTGGGATGTGAATTGAAACTGGGTATATAATGAGAAATGACACTCATATTGAGTAACCATCATATCCTTTGGATTCCTATCATAGGATTTCAGCTAGATCACCCCTCACTCTCGATTCCAATCCCTCAGAAGTTGTTTTTCATGGATTTCGAGAACTAGTGTTTTGCTCAGTTTGAAACAATGAAAGATTGGGATTTAGGGGTACAATTTATGAAACCATGACTCAGGAGAGGATGGAAAATGTGGTCAGCTATTCCATGCCTAGAAAATATTGCAGCGTCTCACGGAACTAAAAAATGTTGCTCTGTTATACTTTTATGCCTTGGGGAGGAATTGGCCAAGAGTCCCCAAAATGGTTTGGGATGCGAATTGCAACTGGACATAAAATGAAAACTGAGAACCTGATTGAGGAAATGTTAACACCGATGGATTAATAGGATAGGATTTCATCTAGAACACCCCTCACTCCTGAGTTCCATGCCTTTGAAGTTGCCTAACTCATTTTTTTGGAGAGCTAGTGTTTTTGTCAATTTGAAGCAATGCAACATTTGGATTAAGGGGTCCAATTCATGAAACCATGATCTTATAGAGGATGAAAAATATGGTCACCTATTCCATGCCTAAAAAATATTACAACATCTCATAGAACTAAAAAAAGCTTCTTCGTTAGGTTTTTATGCCCTGAGGAGGAATTGGGCAAGAGTCCTCGAAATGGTTTTGGATGTGACTTGCAACTGAGAATAAAATTAAAAATGAGACTCATATTGAGGAATTGTCATCTCTGTTGGATTCGTGACATAGGATTTCTGCTAGAGCACCCCTCACTCCTAGGTCCACTCCCTCGAAAGTTGTTTTTTTCATCGATTTTGAGAACTAAGGTTTTTCTCATTTTGAAGAAATACAACATTTGGATTGACGGGTCCAATTTATGAAACTGTGCCTATGGAGAAGATGGAAAATGTGGTCAGATCGTCAATGCCTAAAAAATATTGCAGCATCTCACAAAACTAAAAAATGCTACTATGTTAGGTTTTTATGCCCTAAGGAGGAATTGGCCAAGAGAACCTGAAAAGGTTTGGGATGCAACCTATAAATCGAAATACAATGAAAACCGAGACTCATATTGAGGAACCATCATCTCCATTGGATTCCTGAAATATAATTTTAGCTAGAGCACCCCTCACTCCCAGGTCGAATCCCTCGCAATTTTTTTTTTTCATCCATTTCAAGAACTAGGGTTTTGCTCAGTAAGAAGCAATGAAACATTTGGATTTAGTGGTTGTTGGCACAGGGGAAGACCCAAGGTTTAATGCTTAAGAGTGCACCAACAATACCCTAAGTATCGTCCCTTTCGACAACACCTGCGAAGAAGATGAAGTCTCACCCGAGGTAGAGGTAGGGGTGGTTGCAGGATTCCAGTGTCTGCAACCTTAGCTGGGACACCGATCCGTGATTGTAACACCTTACATGGAACTTAGAAACTACAGTTCATCAGTATCTACTTCATAGACAAAACCCTAATTATAGAGCATCACAGTACTCAACCAGATCTAGCATCTATTAGCACTTAGCATAAAGAAACAAATCAGATCTAGTAGATTCAAGCACTAAGCACATTCACATAGGCCATATCTAGCATTCATTCACAGTATTAAGCAAAAAGCAACATCATATCTATCTATCATTCGTCTATATCAAAGTTCTTAAGAAATTTAACACATAAACACATCAGTACATTGCATAAAGCACAACAACATAGGATATACGTGGTTCACCCCATGCTTGGGGCTATGTCCACCAACTCTTCTTCTCTTATATTATCTTCTCTCAATCAGTTACATGCACAGAGCCTCAAAATCAACTCTGCATAGGACAAGGGATCTGCGAACACTTCGCTAGATCCTCCTTCCCTAAGCTAGGTTACAACAAAAAGCCTACATACAGTCTCTTACACTCACTTTCATTTATCCTTGCAAGTCTCACACAACATGTACAAAGAACTTACAACCATTACTTTCACTTAGCACACTTTACAATTGACTAGTCATTTATGGTCTCTTTCTTACATCACCTAACATCTATTTATATATTACAAAAAGGGGCCTAAGCATGGGTAAACCCAGTGGCTGACATCCCCATACCCGTTACATTATTCCAAATCCCAAAAATTCCTAAAAGGGGGCCAAGATCCCATGATCTCTGCTTCAACTTGCGCTGCACCTTCGACAGCCTCTTGAAGTCCCAAAAATAGGTCAAACATGACCAAGGATCCTCAAAACTTAGTTAAGGGCCAATAGGCCCCCAACACTCACCTGTGACTCATCCCGAGTCACTCTGGTCTAGGTAGCTCTACTTCAAAATCCTCAATCTTTGCTCGAGTTTCTTTGACTTGTTGTTGTGCCACATACTCCTATTCAGGGAACTCTTGGATTACTGCTTCCTTGATGGGTCCCTCTAAGCGCTTTTCGACTATAGTGACAAATTTCTCCAGCTTTGCTCCTCGGTCTTCAATCTCTGCGAACAGTTGGCAAGCCTCATCCTCTATAGGTTGGAGCCTCTGATTTATTTCCATGACTTTGCTCTGAATGGTGTGGACCTGCTATTGAGCAATATGCTACTCTCAGGATCACTTCATCCTCTTGACTGCTGACATGGGCTTCAACTGCGCCTATACTATTTCTTCTCGTTGCTTCACCTCTTGGAGCTGTGACTCCCATGCCTTCAGTTCGGGATTCTCAGTGAGTCGCTCATAAGTCTGGGCACTGCGATCACTTAGTTTTTTACATTCCATGATGAGGGCCTTGATTCTTTCAATTGCGCTTCAGGCATTTTCTTCTCTTTGATTCCTCACATCCTACGAGGTGTTGGGCACTGTGCAGATCTCTAAGTCTGTTATTCTTTGTTATAGCCGATGGATAGCTTCCACGAACTATGCCACTTGATTCTCTACTAGTTCTTCCTCCTTCTGGTCCAAGCCCATCACAAAGAGAAGTGCTTTTTTGAATGATTCATTCACTTCGAGCTATTCTACGAGAAACTGTTCTTTTTCTTTCTAGATATGTTCTTTCTCCTCTTCAAACTTTGTCTGGAGAGAAACCTTCTCCTTCTCCGCAACTCGACATTGTTCTACAACTACTTCTTGCACTTGTTTCAAGGCCTGCATGGCTTGTTATGTTTCTTCCTGTGCACGATGAAGGAGATCTTCAGTTGCATCAGCTAGTCTGCGGAGTTGGGTAGGCTCATCTCCCAACTTTGGTTTTTCTGATGGCAGGGGCATAGTGGATATTGTGCGACTGGGTTGAAGGTCCTGCTCTACCCCTCTAAGTTCAACCTTGAATCTTGCGTACATCTACTCCTGCTTGGCTTCATTTTTATGTAAGATTTCCTGCGAGGCGTTTTTCATAACTGCGATGATGAAGTCAAATTCATCAATAGTGAGAATAGTTTTCATCTTAGTCATGGTGGCTCTGGATTTCTTTCGGGAAGTGGGTTTCATTGGAGAAATATTCCTTTTCTTCAAGGGATCAACCTCATCGGTAGGATTCTTGGGCGGTGTTACTTCATCTTGCTTCTGTTGGTATTCTTTGCCATTTGTCTCTTCTACTTTGTCATCACCCTCTTGACCAGGTGATACTGAAGAAGTCTCTTCTAATGCGTTGCTCAAGTCTTGGACTTCTTTGGTCTTCTTCATTCTGTTGGTTCTGGGTGTGTCATGTTCTTAGTGAGTGGCCTTTGAGTTATCCAGTTCGAGATCAGACATCTTTGCAGGGTCAACAAGGAGAAGGAGTTCTATTGACTGGTCCTTAGTTATCTCCTCGAGGTCCTCTTTTGTGAGCATGTAGTATGACTGAAGCTCCTCTTTGTGCTTGTCTTCTCGTGTAATGATATAGATAAAGTGTCCATTTGCATAGAAATTCATAAGGGGTATGAACTGATGTAGGGTGTTTGGCATCATGCGAGGTTCAACTTCGATAACCCTCTTTAGTTGGAGATAATACATATGAAATACTACGTTCGACTGCCACTGGTTTCCCACATCGCTTGAGTACTAGAGTGTGGTGAACTTCCAAGCAAGAGGCTCGAATGGCTCAATGTTTGAGAAGGTCTCACCTTCCGGCATCTCCTAAGAGGTAAACATGATGAGGATCCTAATATTTTTCTTCACGACAGTCTAATTCTAGCTGGTTAACTAGGTACTTCACCCAGTTCATATGTAGGCCTTCCACACATTTCCCTGCAAGGTCAACGACAAACCCCATGACCTGCGTAGGTCGGTTCTTCCTCACCAGCTTTCCTATGATTAATTGGCATGTTAGGTGCACTGCGCCATTCTGGATGGAAGCTTCCTTGTAACCTCGCATCCCCTTCTCAACATCGCCATGGGTATCCTTGATATTTTGTGCTAATGCGTCATCTGTGGCATTCCCTAGATAGAAGTCCTGTGGGTCGGGTCCTTGCATGTTGAATCCGGTGATCCTATGGATCAACATTGAATCGATTGTGATTCGTTGTTCTAGACATAAGTAGCCGCCATGGTGAGATGAGAGTAGGAGCTTAACACATGCATTAACCTCCCGGTGCCTTCCAAAGTGTGGGATTTTCATTACATTCAACAGGGTGGACTGCACGAGGTTCATCATCCATGGATGGGTAATTATTTTCGAGTTCTTCCCCTTCATCCTGGTCAAGTATTTATAAGGGGAGAGCATACTATGGTTCTTGTGGTCTCCTAGGTTGAAGTTGGTGAACTTCAACATTGCAATCTTATCCTATTGCGCTCTAACTACACGTATCCTCTTTGGGAGGTACGCAATAACTAAAGTGTAATCAAAGTCTCTAATCACACTATAATGACTCACAGCATTGGCCAAAGGAGGGATGTATTCGGGTAATATGGTCAGGATTAGCTTCTCATTTGCTAGGTCATCTCTGTGCTTGGTTCTCTTTTCTGTTGTGGCTCGGGATGGTCCGGATCCTTGAGTGGTCGACGGAGAGGCCTTCACTCCTCACATTGATGATTCTTGTACACCCATAGACATTACTCTCTCAAACATTACTCTTTCAGTCATGAGGTCGATGAGTACCTCCTTCATAGACTATTCGACTACGCTAAGTTCTTCGGACATGCATGCTCATGGTTGAATATCTTGGGTTTGAAGGGTAACTACTCAATGCAACCAGATGAATGGTGATAGATCGATAATCACTATGCGAAATCAAATAATATGTGGGCTCAGATAATCATGGTTGGAAAAAGTGTTCTCGGTGCAATGCTTGACGGAAAAAGTAGACAACTAGGTAATGGATCTCTCCAATGGGCAAGAAGCCTTCATTAATGAAGTTATGTCCATTACGGCCTCGTCCCAATGGTCTGCTGGTGAGATTTCTAACCATAAATTTTGTTCTACCCATTCGGGGCATCGGGCTAACGGTTATAATACTTCCAACGATCATATTGCTTCGCCATGGCGAAGTGCCATGTTGCCCTGTTCTACTATTTGGGTGAAGTTCCAATTTTGCAAATTTTCCTTATGCGAAGTTCCCTCTAGAACCTTTTGTAACTTTTCGATATTTTCTCTCTTCTTACTTAGTTTTCTAGCCTTTTTTCCGATGATATGTATCTTAGTATTCCTCTTTCCATTCTGATTCTTGTCTTCTTTTGGCATATTAACTTCACATTGCTGAGATTCTTTCATAGGATTCAAGGGAAATACTTCTTTCCTATGGGTTAGGTGATCTACTCATCTGTGAGTTTGCTTATGTTCTTCCAACTTCAACATCTAAGTGTTTTTTTCTGAATAGCTTTGATCTGTTCTCCTGTTTTTCGATCATGTGTGTTATCCTCCTAGTCATGAAATCTTTTAATTCTTGCTTCTTCTGCTCTAAGACTTCTTCTTCCTTTATTTTGGCTTGATCCTTTGCAATCCAAGGTTTTCCTAGTAATATAGCAAATGGGGCATTGTTCTCAATAAATTTAATAACCTCAAATTCTTCCTCTATCGAAGTTCCATGAGAACTCATAGATGTCTGGGTGAGTCTTCCACATAGGGTTATAAGTTTTCCTCTAAATAATCACATTCCTCCCAATTAAGGAATCATAGTAGGCTTCCCTAAAGTTTCCCAAGTTCTTTCTCTCATGACATTCACCTGTGTTTATTTATCCAGAACACAGTGAATGTCGAAGTCTCCTATTCTTTCTTCTATGCATTATTTTTCTTTGAATATCTATGATAAGTTGATATGTCGGTGATCATTCAAGGTTTCTTTCATATGCAATAGCACAATCCTTGATTCTCTCTGGGGTTCTGTCTTGTTCTCAACTTCTTGGTCTTCCTTAGGGTTTTCTTGGTTCATATTCATTCTTTCAACCTTAGCAATCATTCTAGGTAAATCTAAAACTTTATGATCCATAGATTTGGAACAAAGACAACTAGGTCTTCTACTAGGGAATTCTTTAGCAAGATGTCCTGGTATTATGCAACTATAAAAAAGGGTTAGTCCTCTCTTTCTTTTAAATCATACCCACCCTTTCTTGTACGATGAATTAGGATGATAGTAGCTAACTTGCAAAAAATTCTTTCTAGGATCCTGCATCCATATGTTAGTCCAAACATCCTTTCTGCACATAGGAATAACATATCTTTCATTATTTATATCATATCTACTCAAATCAAACCTTCTTTCATCTAGTTGTGCCCAACTTTTCAAGCTAGGACAAAATTTATCAAACATACCTATATCCATACTTTCAAAGAAAAAATTTCCATTTAACTTACTTTCAACAGAGCACAAAGATTTCAGATCTAGAGACTTTCACTATTCTTACCTTTTCCAAAGCACAAGGCTTCACAATATTACCTCTTTTCTTCAGATTCAACTTCTCTTCCTAGCACAAAGCTTTACCATCCAAGTAGAACACTGTGCACTAGGGAAACAGATCTACGCACAGAGATTTTATTTTCTTAAGTTCTCTGCAATCACAGTTTTAGGTCTGGATCAACACACAAAGCTCTCTTTTCTTCATTTCCCATCAATCATAGTTTCAGGTCCCGATAACGAAACCATTTGTTGGCACAGGGATAGACCCAGGGTTCAGTGCTCCAGAGCACACCAATAAAACCCTAACTACCGACCCTTTTGAAAACACCTGCGAAGCAGATGAAGTCTCACATGAGGTAGAGTCAGGGGTGGTTGCAGGACTTCAGTGTCTGCAACCTTAGCTAGGACACCGATCCGTGATTGTAACACCTTACAGAGCACTTGGCAACTACATTTCATCAATATCTACTTTACAGATAAAACCCTAATTACAGAGCATCGCAGTACTCAACCAGGTCTAGCATCCAGTAGCACTTAGCACAAAGAAACAGATCATATCTAGCAGATTCAAACACTAAGCACATTCACATAGGTCAGATCTAGCATTCATTCACAGTATTAAGCAAAGAGAAACATTAGATCTATCTATCATTCATCTATATAAAATTACTTATGAAATTCAACACATAAACACATCAATACATTGCACAAAGTAGAGAAACACATGATATACGTGGTTCACCCCCTTCCTGGGGCTATGTCCACCAACTCTTCTTCTCTTCTATTATCTTTTGTCAATCAGTTACATGCACAGAGCCTCAAAACCAACTCCGCATAAGATAGGGGACCTGCATACACTTCGCTAGATCCTCCTTCCCTGAGCTAGGTTAAAACACAAAGCCTACATACAGTCACTTGCACTTAGCCTTGCAAGTCTCACACAACATGGACAAAGCACTTACAACCATTACTGGCACTTAGCACACTTTACAACTGACTAGTCATTTACTGTCTCTTTCTTACATCACCTAGAATATATTTATATATTACAAAAAGGGGACTTAACATGGGTAAACCCATGGTCCAACATACCCACACCCGTTACATTATCCCAAATCCCAAAAAGTCATAAAAGGGGGGTGAGATCCCGCAATCTCCTCTTCGACTTGCGCTCCGCCTTCAACAGCCTGTTGAAGTCCCAAAAATAGGTCAAACATGACCAAGGATCCTCAAAACTTGATCAAGGGCCAACAGGGGTCCAATTTATGAAACCATGCCTCAAGAGTGGATGGAAAATTTGGTCACATAGTTCATGCCTATGTTACAGGTATGAACTAACTGAGAGGGGGGGGGGGTGAATCAGTTAGTGTAGATTATTAACCATTTACTCTCATTTTTTATTTTGAATCATGAATCTTAGTGGCAGTGAGTTTTTACTGTGAATTCCAGAGTTATAAACATAAAGCAGATAGTATAAAGAACAACAATCACACACAACATTTATTCACAAGTATGAGTCACAGATTTTTCAAGAGGAAACCCAACTAGGGAAAAAACCTCGTCTTCTTAAGATGTTCAGCAAGCTTCAACTTTGTTACATCTAATATTTTATGAGCACCAACTCATAGAGGCTACAACCTCTGATTGCCAGCACCAACTGGCTGAGACCACCAACTCCCACAGAATCCCAGTACCCACTGGGTGGAAGCACCGACTTCCTTTTTACTTCAGCACCAACTGAATGAAGGCACCAACCTTCAGATTCTACAAGCACCCACTTGTAGAGAAAGAGACATACGTCTCCCTAGCAC